>QMIH01000075.1:254179-322260 GCA_003987875.1 Clarias batrachus
TGTGTGTGTGTGTGTGAAAAAAATGATGTCATATCCTGTTACTCACAAATAATGTGTAGTAATGGCTTTTTGTCTCCTGACCAGATTACACATAATGCAATCGCCTTTATAGGTTTATAATGAATTGTGAACAGTCGTACCTTCATGACTCATTACATGATATATTCTTAAGCTTCATAGCTTTTGTGCGTGTGACTTTTCATTATGAACTTGATTCTAAGCTAAACACGTAGGTAAATAATGAGATGATGTGTTCACAGGCAGGTGGTCTTTGGAGGCTGGCTGAGATCCTGCACGCTCTCAGCCCATTTCACCAACGCAGCGCCCCTCAGCAGCTGGAGCAGCAGCTGGTAAGATGCTCTGGCGTTTTGATTTAAAATCACACACGCTTGTATTATTACACAGTTTTTAAAAAAATATGTAGATCTGAGCAGCTATTATGAGTCTAATACCATCTGGGGGCTTTCCGACAGTCAGATTTAGACTGTGTAAGTGGTTCCTTTCACTGTATTGTAAGTGATACATTTCAGATATTATACTTAGTTTAGTGTTGATGTGGCCTTGTAGTAGTGTTGTGTAGAACTGTCACTGTTGAAGTGCTTGTAAAATGCTTTCTACTATGGTGATGTTTATTGTGGAAGCGCATGGCAGGTTCACAGCTTCTGTAGTAACAGATATCCAAAACACGGAAACCCAGGTCGCTCGTAACAGGTGAGAAATTATACTGTAGCAGTTTTTAGACAATCCTTAGTCTGTTTGTAAACCATTCTTAGACAGTTCTTAGACAGTTCTTGGGCAGTTTTTAGACCATTCTTAGACTGTTCTTAAACCATTCTTATACTATTCTTGGACAGTTCTTAGACCGTATTTGACAGTTTTTAGACAATCCTTAGTCTGTTCGTAAACAGTTCTTAGACAGTTCTTAGACAGTTCTTAGACAGTTCTTAGACAGTTCTTAGACAGTTCTTAGACAGTTCTTAGACAGTTCTTGGGCAGTTTTTAGACCATTCTTAGACTGTTCTTAAACCATTCTTATACTATTCTTGGACAGTTCTTAGACCGTATTTGACAGTTTTTAGACCATCCTTAGTCTGTTCGTAAACCATTCTTGGACAGTTCTTGGACAGTTCTTGGGCAGTTCTTGGACTGTTCTTGGGCAGTTCTTGGACTGTTCTTGGGCAGTTTTTAGACCATTCTTAGACAGTTTTTAGACCGTTCTTGGACTTTTCTTGGACCGTTCTTGGACTTTTCTTGGGCAGTTCTTGGGCAGTTCTTGGACAGTTCTGGGGCAGTTCTTAGACTCTTCTTAAAACATTCTTAGACAGTTCTTGACAGTTCACTGTGAGTTTGGCATGGTTTGTTGCAGAGGCCTATGTAATTCATAAGTACAATTTAACAATTCATACCTAATACCTCAATTTAAAGATGATTATGGTGAGTCCAGTGACCAAGAACTGTCAAGAATTTTAATTTGGAACACCATTGCAAAAAGATTCAGAAATGTGTGAAAGTGCTCTTAATAAACAACAGCCTCTGCAGGCAGAGGAAGATTCTACATATTTCTACTTGTGTATCTCTGTTTCCAGGCTGTTATTTAGCAATTTGACAGAACATATTCGTTACACTTTCTCTGAAAACGCCATTGCACTGCAGCACAATGAACTGATTAGGGTACAGTATATCATCTGTTGCAACAGATGTTTCATGAGTTGCTGTACAGCCTTTGCTTGTGGGGACATTGGGACCTGCTGACACTGCGTGTGTGTTTTGTCCTGACAGGATGCTGCGTTCCGTCAGTACTCCCTGCGCTGTGTGTTGTCTCAGGACGTGCTGCTGCAGGAGGATGTGGAGCTCATTGAGCTGTTAGACCCCAGTGCCCTCTCTCTTGGCTCCACGAGTACTGCCTGCCCCAGTGCCACCTCCACCCTGCCTGCACCCCGCTACCTCTCCACACCATCAATATGGTACACACACACACACACACACACACACACGGAGCCTAAAATGTTTCTGGGAAAATTCTGTAAGCTTTGCTAATTTGTCTGCCTTTTCTCACAGGGATGTGTCTGTACTGGTGGGACTGTTGGCCATCCTGTTCACGGTTTGGTGTTCTTGTCATGAGGAGGGGCAGGGCCTGTTCTGGCTGTGTGTGTGTGCAGTGTGTGTCTTGTGTCTGCGTCATGGCGTTCATCTGTGGCACAAGGCGGCAATGCAGCAGCAGGTTCAGGCTCAAGCCGTCCAGCTGGAGAGTTTAGTGATCAACAGTCGAGCTCTCACCAGCCTGGCACGCAAATCGCTTCGGCTCATTCAGGAGACAGAAGTCATCTCGCGGGGATTCACCCTGTAGGTGTCCCCCCACACTCACACACCAGTTTTTTCGAACAGAACGGGACATTGGATTATACAGTTGTAAGAAGATGTTAATCCTAAATAATCCTAAATACAATTCAAATCTTATCGTTAGGAGACGCATATCAATGGGTTTACCTTTCCATTAAAAAATTTAGTAAAAAAGTGTAGTATTTAATGTTTAACATTTAGTTTGGATATCCTTTTTTTTACTGCTTTTTTCTATATAGTCTGTTCAGATTGGTGCTAAAAATTCACAAAAACAGTTTGTGTGTCATCTTATGTCCTGTTACTGTTCATATATCTTTTTCTATTATCTTAGCTTTGACAGCGTTGGTCTTATAGTAGCTATATGATTTATGTATTTGGCCTAATTTTTAAAGTAACATATAGAGTATTGAATAGTGACTTTTTTTGTATTTAGAAAAAGAGCAAAAAAAAGCATTCTTTGACTTTACAATAAGTTACATTTTAGTATTTCCTTGAAGTGTGAGTCCTGGAATATGCCTGTGCCATCAGGGATGAAAAAAAATCTGTAGATGTGATAATCAGGTCATTCAGTACATGCAGGTCATCAACTGACTTTTCTTGCTATTAATTTAATTGTCACATAACGTTGCCGAGCTTAGACCTGACCCACTGAAGCAACCCCAAATCGTAACACTCCAGAGGCTTGTACAGTGACCACTGTGCATGACCGGTCATCGTTTCATGCGCTTCCCTTCTTACCCTGATACGCCTTGTTGTCTGCTTCAATCTTAGTGGCAGCAGTTTGTGGAGGCAGCATGCATGTGTGTGAGTATCAGGTGTCCACATACTTTTGGTCATATAGAGAATGTCTTCCATATGCCTTCTAAATTACACTGCCTGGCCAAAAAAAGTCACCACCTGGATATAATTAAGCAAATAGTTAAGAGCTTTCCCTTAGCAACAAGCTATTTAACCTTAACTGAAGCAGTGAGTAGCTTTTCATCTCTTAAACGACCATGTCAGAAGGCGTAACCTGTGGTTGTGGCCAAGATGTTCAGAGGGATGAACACTGTTTCAGAGGGATCAAAATCTTGTCTTGCATCAAAAAAAAAGAAAGCATCAATGGCCTCCGAGTGGCGCAGTGGTAAAGCGCTCGCCCTATCATCCGGAGATTGCGAGTTTGATTCCCGGGTGATGCTGTAACCTCTCACAGCCGGAGGCCTAGAGAGAGCTGTTTGGACGAGCTCTCTCAGAGGGGAGGGATGAGAGGTACTTGGTGCTCTCACATTAATCACGGCCAATCAGGGGCGTCTGTGAGCTCTGATAGCGCTGTCCTCAAAGTATGTTACACCGCCGCCTACGGTGCGTGAGCGAGCAGTTCAAAAAGATGTAGTTGGCTGGCATCACGTGGTTCGGAGGAAACATGTGATAGTCTTTGGCCCTCTCGGCTGAGTGGTAGTAGTAGACTAATTGTGGGAGCCCCCTAGTGACAGGGAGGAATTGGACACAACTAAATTAGGGAGAAAATCTGGGGGGAAACTACAAAATTGGGTTACAAATTGTAATTGTTAAAACCTAGAAGGATAATGATGAACCATCATCTTTAAGGAAGAAAAAGGAAACTTTTTGGTGAAATCCATTTGTAAAAAAAAAAAAAAAAAACAATGGTAGAACTCATGGCTATGTTTATTAGTGAAAGTAGGAGCATTTCCACATTCACAATGGATTGGGACTAAACAGCTGCCTCAAGAAAACCAATTCTCAGTGAGACTAATCAGAAAAAAAGACTTCAATTTGCTAGAGAGCATAAAGAAAGGACTTTGTAGCATTGGAAAAAGGTCATGTGGTCTGGTTCAGATTTACCCTGTTCAAGGGTAAGAAGAGAGCAGATGGAGTGATCCACCTATTATGCCTAGTGCCTATCGTCCAAGTCTGTGGGGGCAGTGTTATGATCTGGGGTTTCTTCTGTTCAGCAATGTTGTGCCCAAAAAATGAGGTCGCCCGACTGCATGAATGTATTGAATGACCAGGTTGTTCCATTAATGATTTTTTTCTTCCCTGATGACACGGGCATATTTCAAGATTGTAACACCAGGATTCAACTGGCTCAAATTGTTCAAGAGTGGTTCAGGGAGCATGAAACATTATGTTCAAACATGGATTGGACACCACAGAGTCCAGACCTTAACCCCATTAAGAATCTTTGGGATGTGCTGGAGAAGACTTCACACACTGGTCCAGCTCTCCCATCATCAATTCAATATATTGGACAGGAATGAATGCGACTGTGGACGGAAATAAATGTTGGGACATTGCATAAGCTGACCAAAATGATGCCACTGCAAATTTATTTAGTTTTTTTCCTATCAGTGCATTTCATATCATCCAAATAATGTAAATAATTCTTTACTATGGGGTTCTGTATCGTCCCCTTTTTAGTTCGGTCTGATGTTGTTTCAGATCTAACCATTTCATTATCTGTTCTCATAATAGTTATAATTGCAGAACACTAAAATACATTACAGAATACAGATTGATGCTTATCCATGCTTATGAATCATTTAAATATTCTTCTGTAAAGAAAGTCATAAGTATCCATACAAGGTATGTTATCATTCCTAATAATAAGTGACTATTAGTATGACTGAAGAATATTATGTTAAATCGGTCAGCAGGTGTTTTTATTCCTACATATCACAGTTGGTTTCGTGTGCAGACACACGTTTCCCAGATACGTCTCGGTGATTAATTGAATCCAGACCGCCTCTAATCTAATCTAATCTAATCTAATCTAATCTAATCGCCTATTGTTTTTTGTTTTGTTTTTTCTTTAAAAGTAACTGATTCTGATTGGAGGAAAATCCTAACACTATTATTTGATTGGTTGCATCGACTTATTTCCCTGCTTTGTGTAGTTCATTAATCATTGTCGCCTGGTATCTGTTTATGGTTGTTGTTTGTGTGTTTTGTCGCATGTCCCTGAGGCCCTGAGACGACTGTTGTCTCTGTGTTGTCTATTTATGTTGTGTGTGGGATGGATGCTGCTGTCATTTACTGTCCATTTTGTCATTCCAATTCAATTGTGTGCGTGCGTGCGTGCTGGTCTGTCTAAATGTGTCTTTGATGCTATTTTTATTATATATGTTTTGGGGGGGGCATCTCTATGATGCTACATTAAGTGAATGAAGAAGGCCAGTGGTTCTCAAAGTCTGATTCAGCTTCCATGGTTTCTGATATTTTGTCAGTTAAAATAACCATGAGGTTATTATATTTATTATCTAAATATTAGTTATTAGTCCTTCATGTAGTTGCTTGAATGGTTCGTTGTATGGTTTGTTTTAAGCTGAAACCTGGAAAAAAAATGATAGGGCTACAAATACGAGGGTGAGTCAAAAATCCGCACCTCTGGCTGTAGAGTTTATTTTAATTTACTTAGAAAAGACAAATACATCATTTTTCGACCTAATATCCTTGCTAATGAAGACACTTTGTCCATCTGTCAACAAGCTTTTTAATTCCCTCATTAGAAAAAAGTTTGAGGCTGAGCTGCGTGCTGTCTGCACTTCTTCATCAGAAGTGAATCTTCAAGTGCTTTCTGGGGACCAAACGGGAAAGTTTAATGGGGCAAGATCACCTCAAAACAAAGTTTTTGCAGAGTGTCGACAGTGCGGGCAGAAGTGTGCGGATGTGCATCATCATGCAAGACCCTTGGACAGCAGTCCTCCACGTTTCGGCTTCAGCTCTTCAATAAACGTCTCACTGTAACAAGCTTTTTCCTGATAATGTTCCAATACTGTCCCTCGGAAATTGTAAGCGTAAATTTTCCAGCTGATGGTTGACTTTTGAACTTTTTCTCGGTTAGCGATTGAAGATGTTTTCATTCCATACTCTGCTGTTTACTCTCAGGCTCATAGTGATAGTGTCCTAGATAGAATATAGAATGCAGAAACCAGTAGTGATTCTCTTTAAGAAACTTTCACCTTCCATATTTTGTTTTCAGATGTCCAACCTCTTCTGTTCATTCTCTTCCGTGAGTAGTCTTGGCACCAGGTACACCCTCAGACCACAAAAGACAAATCACTTTCACATCTGCACAGCAGTGACTGGGGAGACCGTAGCCTTGAACAGAAAGTGCTGATAAGACAGTTCTGTCAACAGAAGTGTTAATATAACACCGGATCATTTTTGACTTACCCTCGTAGCATCGACTTGGATTTCTAACACACTGTGGCTTCAATAAATAACCAAAATATAATGTGAAACACCCTGCTGTTTTAATAGCGGTATCATGTTTGAAAAAAAAAAATTGGATTAAGGGGGTCTGTGGAATTTCATTCGCAGTTCACGCAGTTTTTGGCTGCGCGGTTTGAGAACCTCTGCACCAGAACGATGAAATGTAAATGTACTGTTTATGTAAATGTATGTCTGCCCTGATGGTTCTCGGACGTCTGCACAGTTGGATCACGTTTCACTTGTCAAGTTTACTCGACAGGGTGAGTGCGGCCTGTCCCTTTAACAGGGCGGGGCATCTGCGCAGCCAGCAGTTGATTGGCTTGAGGAAAGCAGCCTACCAGAGCCTCCGCAGCGCGTTCCGTGCATCCCGCATCGCCACCTGCATCATGCTTAAATCATATCCTTCTCACAGCACATCAGCGTCATTTGCATATCCCAGGTAGGAAGCTGGGGTCAGAGTGCAGGGTCAGGGTCGCCCCTGGAGCAGGTAGGGTTAAAGACCTTACTCGAGTAACCAAGTAACCCGCAGACTTGTAACAGATTGGACTTTATATATTTCGTAACATTTAATACTATATTGGATCCTTGACATTGTTTTACATTTCCGCTCAACTCCGAGATCGACAACGTCACCAACTATGTCTCGACTGTGCCAATTAGAGAGCTGGGCCTGGGCCTGGGGGCTGAGCATCTCTCTGATGAGCAGGCGCAGGAGCTGACCAATGACTACAGCTTACCTGCCCTGAAGGTAAGTAATACAGATTGCTTTGCACGTTTTCTCTTGTGATTCGTTATCCTGGCTAACGTTATTTCTGCCTCTTTTACAGTTGCTTTTTCAGCTGTGGGTGGGTCAGAGCTCCGAGTTTTTCCGCCGGCTGGCTCTCATGCTGTCCTCTGGTAGGGCGGAGCTAGAGTCCAAGCCCCGCGTTCTGGGGTACAACGGCGTGGCCACCGTCACTGCCTCGCTTCATCCCGCCCTGGCCTGTTGCCTTGGCGACCTGCAGCGCAGCTACGAGTTCCATCGATACTTCGAGATGCAGCAGCAGGCGCAGAACTCGGGCCGAGCGAATCGGGCAGGACAGAAGTGCAGAGAGCTCAACTCGCTGCACACATCCATCCGCAGCCTTCAGCTCCACCTCAAAGCCCTGCTCAGCGAGTACGAGCAAAACCTCATAACCATGTGGTAACTGTGGTTTGTTTAGTGTTGATTTGATCGCTCGTTCTCTTCCCCGTTCCAGGGTGATCATCCTGGAGGACGAGCTGGAGAAGCTGATGGTCGACAAGGAGTCCGAGGAGGTGACGTGTGCTGGATACCAGGAGCTCCGTGAGCGCCTGCACCTCCTGCAGCCTCACATGCAGGCTAGCTCCTGCTGCTGGGAAGACATGACTGCTCAGGTGGAGCGCATGCTGCGCAGGGTCACACACTGCCCAGGTCAGAGGTCAAACTCTTAGAAACACAGCTCTCTGCTAGGACAACACCAATCTCAAAACAGTGGTTCTGGAGATTTGAACTTTCTTCTTTTGTCATTTGTGATATGATATTTATCCTTATGCTTCAAGGATCATTAAGAGTCATCAAGGTATTAAGAGTTCAAAAGTTATATTTAAAGAGGAAATGGTACGCTTTTTCAGAAATAAGTTATGCTCTTAAATCATTGTTGAGCCATCAAGCTAAATTTTTAATCATTCGTCGCATGTACCTTACAGTACAATGAAATGATTTTGTTCACATATCAAGTTGAGAAGGGCTAAGGGCCGTGCTCAAGAGCTCCACAGTGGCAGCTTGGTGATGGTGGGGTTCGAACCCCCGATCTTCCAACATAACCATTTGTGCCCCCCTACATTATAATGTGTTTGGATATAATCTCTTCTATTGTGGATTAAAATTCACAATTTTGCGTTGTTAACTCGTCAGAAGAGAAAGCTGTGTCAAGCATAAGCTGAGCATCACTGTTGCGTAATCTTCTGAATCGCTCTCAAGTCTGTAATTAATTCAGTGGTCTAAATGCCAGTGTGCACAATTTCACAATGAAATCCTCATTGCATGCTGTTATCTTAACTAGGGCACTGGTGGCTCACTGGTAGGTGTCTGGTCTGCCATGCGGAAGGCCCGGGTTCGATTCCCAGCTATTGCCTGGGTTCGAACCCCAGCCACTGGATGCAATGCCAGACCCAAGCCTGGATAAAATGGGAGGGTTGCATCAGGAACGGCATCCGATGTAAAACTGTGGAGAAAAACAAGGAGAATATAGTCTTTACTAAATCACATGCACTAAAGTAACATGCAGTCAAGGAGCAGAGTGCATAGTGCAATACGGATTGAGACAGATCCTCTTTTAAATTTTCTATATTCTGACATGTTCCACTTATTCTAAGAGCTGTGTAAGAAGTGGGGAATGTGTTCCAGTTTTATTATAGCCCAGCTATCTGTAATGAGTCAAGTGAATTTGATTCAGTATTCATCAACTCACAATTCAATGCAGGACGTGCGTGTGAGTACACACAGTGATTCTGCCAAATGCTTTCCATTCAGCCGGACAGTTTATTTTATTTTTTTTTATTTTTTCCCTGGTCTAACAAGCCTGACCTGATCATTAGTACACCCAGGTGCTGATGCTACGAGACATTGTTAGTGTTGGATGACCTGATGCTAATTGAACCCAGTGACTGCTCCGGGTTTAATCGTTTAATCACATGGGTAAATATGTAAAGATTAAATATTTCCTGGACAGTGTTTCCCACAGGTCTGAAATTTACTCACGGCATTACCTGCCAGCAAAACTGTGGTCTACTACATATAACAAACAACAAATACACATGATGTTTAACACAGTATGTGTAGATCAAGAAGATTAAAGAGTGATACAAAGTAAAAAACAATATTTTATGTAAATAATAAATATATAAGGGGATCACATGGTTGCCACACCCCATACCACTCAACATTCCCAGATAAAATGGGAAGGTTGCTTCATTAACGTGTGCCAAGTTGTATGGGGATCTAATGGTCCACTGTGGCGACCCCTTTGTGGGAGCAGCCAAAAGTTATATGGGGTCAGGACGTTGCAATATAGTGTGACGTATCCTTTTTTTCAGCACAGCCTAGGCAATATGATGAACTGATTTTTATTTCATTGTAACCAACTATACGAACATGACTGAGCAAACAAATTACAGGCTCACATAGGTAAAGAAATAGCACAGATTCATTATATATATTTATTTATTTTAAATGCAAAATTAAATAAGGCAATTTGATTTCCACCCCCTATTGTGACCTCATATAAGATCTCCTCCCTGCCTTCGTTGTTCTGTGGAGCAGTGTATCTCAACACTGGCTCATTTCCATAAACACTGTTAAGGCTCCAGCTGAAAATCCCCTCAGATAATACATGGTTTACATAAACACCTGCATTCTGAGACCTGGGTTAACTTGTTAAAGAGGAGGTAAAATAGGGGACCTTTAAAATTTGTTAGTCATTGGACAGTTTGCAGCTGAGGCTCCCACAGCAGTAATATATGAAATCATGTACTGTATACGGTGTATTTTCAACATTAACTGAATGCAGCTGTCTGCTAACTACAACCGGCTTCCATATGTTCAATATTAAAGCCCTTCGAATCTCGAACACACCGACACTGACACACTTGGGGTTCCTCGTTATAAGTCTGTGTGTGTGTTGCCCGTAATATGAAATGTTACATCCTATAATGTTCAGCTGGAGAAATCTATACAGCATGCATAATTGCTTCCAAAGAAAAATATGTGAAACGTAATTGCGAAAGTTTTTAGCATTCAGTTGCTATAAAAGGTCATACATTATGTAATATCACTGAAAGAAATCCATCTGTTCGTGGAGTTTGTTAAAGTACATATCTAAACAAACCGCATCATGAAGACCAGTGAAAAGATATTACACATACAGAGCAGTGAACACGAATACATTCTCCAGTGTTTTGTTTCCCTTTTCTCCCTTCCTGATTTATTTCCACAAATTTATTCATGGGAGAATGAATCAACACCTCGCTCTTATATTGGATATATGTATATTGGATATACGGTTGTGCTTGGTCCTTATACAGAAACTTGCTGTCGTGCAGTTGCAGTGCATGTGATAGTGTTTTTGTGTCTGTTTGAAAGGAAGTGCAGATAGTCCAGAGGAAGCAGCTGGTCCTGCCCCACCTCCTCCTGCCCCTGTCTCACACATAGATGATAAAGACCCCGTCCCAGAGGAGCAGGTACAGTGTGTATGTGAGCTGCGAGTGGGGAAACACACTGAGACTGAATGAAAATGGTCTACATGTGCTTTGATCTATACACGTCCTGTAATCTCCGACTCTCAGCCGAGTATATTTGTAAACAATAGATCAAAGGATTCGCAAGTTTTTTCTGAAAAACTGTAACAATATTAGAAATGAAAAGTCTATTTGTGACTCAGGGGACTAATCTAGGGGTGTTCAAATCAAACCGGGACTTGTGATGACATTTCCAGTGAACGAAGGAATTAAACTGATTTTTTACAGACATTTACAGAAGACTTCAAGCACCGCATGGAGATGAGACTCAGGAAAACATTTGAATAGTGCGAACTTTTTAAAGAAGCTAGTATGTCAGTGAATGACGATCCTGCGGTCGTTCCCGTAAACATTCAGCGAGTGGAATGATCTCAGGAAATAAACGGCCTGGTTTGATTCCTAAAGGTGTTCTTTTAGACGGGACAATGTATGCCCTCATACTGCACACCGCACCACTTGCACATTACAGGAATTGCCACATTTGCCATACAGTCCTGACCTCACTCCAAACCATTTCCACATTTTTGGGCCGTTAAAGGAGTTCTTGGGAGGCCAGCGTTTCAGATCTGCAGCCACAAATTGTGTTCTGCTATTCCGCTCAGTCAAAAGTCCCAGTTTGACCCGAACACCCCTGGTAATTTTATTAGCCTAGTAAGTATCATCCTGGACCTGGGTTAGTCTTCTGACCAAGAGGAGTTCTCCTAAGACTCGCATTATTCATCATATCGTGATCATCTTCTCTATGTGCAATTCTGTATGATGTGTCATGAATGAAACGTGATCCCTTGACGGTGTGTCATGAGTCTGCTAGCGCACATTCTGTGTTGATTCATAGCCATCCACACAAAAAAAAACATGCAAATATCTTTTTTTTTTAATTTATTTATTTTTTAACAGCTGTAACTCTGTGATACTAATATCATCAGAATAGCGTTATAATGAGTTATAGATAAGTAAAGAATAGCGTTTACTCTAAGCATGTGATCTTAGAGGGTGTGTGTGCGTGCACTTGTATGAACAGGAACTCGAGGCCTACGTTTCAGACTCGGACTCGGATTCGGAGTGGCGCGCGGCTGCGGACATGCTGTCGCCATGGGAACGGGAGCGGCAGCGGCGCGAGAGGGAGGAGTCGCGCAGAGTTCTACTCGAGCTAAAATCCGTCCTGGGGATCCGAACATCAGAGGGAGAGAGAGACAAACGCAAGCTGCTGCTGTTCAGCGACAAAGGTAGCCGTCTCCGACACTCGTCATGTATTTGTACTACAGATAACACACACACAAACAGACACATACATACATAATAAAAAATCAAATATACTATAATGTCATTATGTGTGTACATAAAGACCTGTTTGGGGTCAGTGCTGTTCCTCCTCCTCCATGCTGTAAGGGTTTGTATGGTCACAATAGAAATGTGCAGTTCATGTCTTTTGTGCAAGGAAAAAAAAAAAAAAGCTTGAAAACAAGGCAGGAGATTTAAAAAGTCCTCCATGTTAGTGTTTAGCAGTACAGCCATGACTCAGCGTTTTTTGCAGTGCGCTGGTGAAAATGAGGAAACTATTGCAAATGCAATTCAGCCTTCAATGCTTCCTTGTTTTTTTATTTTTTATTTTTAGAATGCATACTATTTATAATCAGGAACCAGTTTAAGGAATAGAATAATATAGAGTGAAGATTTTTTTCCCCCTAGGTAAGCATTCTTAACTGTCCTGAGAGAGAGAAATAAAAAAAATAATGGTGATAGTGATTTTATCCTCACATTTTATGTGTTGTAAATGTCATTATTACATCTTCATGTCGTATTATATTGTATTCATATTATTCTTAAGCCTAAAGTCTTTCCATTTGAGTCTTTTCTGTTCTTCATCATGAAAAAATCCATCACGGGACACTTCTCCTCTAGTTCTAAAATCTATACAGTACTGTGGAAAAGTCTTAGGCGCCATATTATCTGTAGTACAAATTTTGTTATAAGTTTATTATGTCTGCATTATTATGTACAAGACCATTCCCTATAAAGATACACWAMAAWTAATGAATAAATAACATTAYAGRAGAATATTTGCATGCCTGTAAAGAAAGCGACATATTACATGACAGATGAGTTTTCAGAAGGGAAAAAAAAAATCAATAATGTAGACTCCTGAGTTTTGCATGAAAATAGAAAGGAGCGAGAGTGTGTGACGAAGTTACCAAAAGAACTCATATTCTCCAGCATGCTCAGTAAAACCTAACAGCTGTTTTATTTACAGTACTGTGCGAAACTTCCAGACAAAAGCCATATGCAATGATGCTTTCGAAAACATTTCTACATTAAAAAGAACAGGAGTAATAAAATAAATAATAAACGGTCAATATTTGGTGTGGAAACTCTTAGCTTCAACATAAGCAATAGTGTTCGATACAGATGTGTGCAGTATTCTAAGTAAAACAGCTGTTAGGTTTTACTGAGCATGCTGGAGAATATGAGATCTTTTTGGTAACTTCGTCACACACTCTCGCTCCTTTCTATTTTCATGCAAAACCCATGCAAATATTCTTCTGCAATGTTATTTATTCGTTAATTTTAGTGTATAATGCATATAATAATAATGCAGACATAATAAACTTGTATGACAATTTGTACTACAGATAATATGGCACGGTACTGTAGATCTGTTATATAGACAGTAACTAAATCATTTTCTGTCTTTCTGTTTCTGTGTTCCAGCTGCGTTGGGTCAGGTTCCCCCCGACGCATTAGATCCTTCCCCAGAATCCTCAGCGAGTCCAGATTGCTCTGGATCTGCAAGCAACCACATCTCCCAGCAGCCTTCAGTAGAAGAAGGGGAGGAGCTAAAGGACGGAGGAGGAGAAGAGACAACGAGAGACAGTATAGAGGACACGAAAGAGGCCGTGACCGAGTTCTGTTGTGGCGAGTCCCAAAGCGTTCCAGAAGTACAAGAAGAGAGAACGGAGGAGGAAGGGACGCGGCTCTTCCAGTCGGACGGGCTGATGGACGAGGAGGCGGACCCGGATGGATCCCACCCGCTCCCTACCAGGGTCCCCACCCTCTCGGTGATCGACAGACTTACAGAACTGCATGGCTCTGAAGTGCTCAGCATCGGCTCGGCTCTGGCCGCCCAGGTGGCCGCCCGCTCCCACACCTTCACACAACTGCAGGAGTGCACCTACGGGGACTCGGATGAGGAAGATGAGCAAGAGGAGGAGGAGGAGGAGGAAAGGGTAAAGGAAGTGACATCACAGCCGGAGAAATGAAGGACAACCACCTGAACTGTTTTAGCTTATACAGGTTATTTATTCCCATCTGCTCTAGATTTATTTATTGAGCTCGAGGTCAGGTCAGGGCGGCAGCAGCGGTGCTCGAATGAGTTTTATATGTCCGTCCTTTACGTGCCTCCGTGTGTGTTCCTGTTTACACTCTCCTGTCTACCATCACTCACTTAGTCCATCCGTCCGTGTTTTCTCGCATTATCCCTCAGGTACAAGCAAATACAGACACGCAAGTCCACAGTACATCAAAAAAATTGAGGCTTAATACTGAATGTGTACAGTGAAATGTTGCCTTCTTACAGAATCGTAGCTAGATTTTTATTCTAGGACATGACATTCAGAGAAAAGCGATTCAAACTGACATTACTCATCGGAGGCCTGCTTGTTGTTGTGTTACTGAAGTCTGCAGTATACGTGTTTGATTCGATTCAAATGACGAGTCGAATGCGCTAATAAAATAAGCACTCGATAAAGAAATAGAATAAACTTTGATCAAAGAAATAAAACAAACAGTCCCCTGGTTATGCTTTTCATACCCCACTGTGGGAATCACTACTCTGTAAGAGCGTTCAGACATACACACACATACACATGCGCACACAGAGTCACTTTTACATTGACTACAACATTTACATTGCTAATTTACTACTGATTATCCCTTCAAGCTGGTGTGCTGTGCATCAGTGTGTGTGTGTGTGTGTGTGTGTTATAATAGCCCTTATGTAATGATTAATATTTAAAGCAGTGTGATACAGAAAAAAGCCAGCTGCTAGCTGTGAGAAATTTGTTTACCCTGTACAATGATGATGTTCAGCCAAGACATGATGTAATGAAATCTCGTATAAACTCCTGTTAGCATTAGGTAGCATGCCGTGGCTGCCTCATAGCACTAAAAAACAAAACAAAAAAAAAAACAGATTTTTTTATATTTCTTGTTGAGTTTGAGTCCACAAGGTCACTTGCGTTCCTGGTTGAAATGTAATCATCTGCTTTGCTTTTCAAGGTTTGGTATGAGATGCGTCTCTGCTCACCACAGTTCTAAAGAGTTTATTTGAATTCCTAAAGGCCAAAACATGGTGTTGGTGCTAAAAAGTGTCTCACCTACTTTAGGTGAAAAAGTGAATTTTCAGATAGGATCATATCGCACCATTTATTTATTTATTTTTAATGATGCTTCTTATATCCCGATCCATGCTTCATTTTTTTTGTAAACGTGCATACACATTTATATTTGTATCAGATAAAAAGTAACATATTTGCATAATACCATTTCATGCACTTTTATGTAGTGTCCATAACTTTCTTATTATTATTAAAATCTTTCATTGATCTTAATTGTCATTCAGATGAAACCTGGCCAATTTAGATTTCACATGAAAATACATAAATCTGAAACATTTTATTTTTTGAAAATGCAAAATTGTTAAGATATTGCAACATGAGTTTGACATGGTTACGGACACTACAGATTTATTTGCTTTTTAAGCTTTTACCAAAAACCACTTTAAAGAAACGATTTTTACAGGTCATATGCTTCTAGAAGCTTACACCAATTGTAGTATAATAAATATACACAGTGTGCATTTTCAATTATTATTGTTTGAAGCGAGACAGTATAACTCTGAAAAACACATATAAAATCATCTCTCCAAATCGGCAGATTTTTAGGGAAGCAAGATTGATTGTTTCCCTAATGTTGCATAAACTTCAGAAGTAGCTTCTTTGGTACACATTTCCTGTATTTTATATATATATAAAATAAAATAGTGTGTTTTGGCGGTAACCACTCCATTCATTGTCTTCAGACGTCTATAAACAACCGGACCTGCAGAATTGATGCTCCCTGGATACACATTCTGTGTAAACACTTGAGACCGTTGTAGGTAAAAATCTATAGTAGAGTCAGTTAATAGTCTGTCTGCACCTCCACATGAATCCAACCTGAGTAACTTAAAAACAAGTAGACTGATGAATAATGTCAACTTCAATCTAATCACAGTTTATGGCTTTAATAAATAGGCAAAATATCATACAGAGCGATTCATTTGAAAGAGGCCCCCAATATTGTGTAATAACTCACGCTGTGATGCAGCAATCTGATCCCAAAGAATATGCTACGTACCTTGACATTTGTGTAATTCGATGCTGCAAGTGATCTCCATTTTCTACCAGACATTTGCACTTCATGCTCCTGAATATACCAGAGCCAGTAATAATGAGCCAGTGATTAGTGATGGCATCTGACGCTTTTACTCCATAATGGCGCAATGCCAGTGGTGCCTACTGTACTTATCGGTCCGACTTGGGGTCATCCCCATGTGTTCGTAGCTCCGTATACCGAGGAGCACGTTGTACATTGTTTCGTTCGGATTGCTTCATCTTAGCGAGAGTATATTACAGAATATTCTGGGCCTTTTTCGAGTGAATCACCCTGTAGAACACTTCTATAATGTGTGTAATATTTAAATAGTTCATGGAATAATATCTGTGTTGACTGAGTCAGGTTGTTCATAGCTTTGTTTTCTGCTACGAAGAAGCAGCTCACTCTATTATACTGTAGACTCATCTACAGTACGCGCCATGATGGTGCACTCATTTTAATGTATGATAGGATTGTAATAGCAGCCTGTGTATGAAGAAGTGAAGGCTAGGCTTCAGCAGCATCCTCATTACACCGGCCATCTCTGTCTGTGCATCAGCCACACCTCTTTCTGAACTGCCATAGTTTAGATAATGCTAGAGCAAAGAACGGGTCAGATAATGGACAGCGCTGGAATCGGAGTTCAGCCCGGGAATGTAGGATTGCGTGGAGGGGAATAAAACATCTCCGGACGTGCTTTTACTGGAAATGAATCGATCATGAGGAGGATGTTGTTCCTTTCAGCCTCCAGCAGTTTTCAAGATTTGAACATATTATTATCGAACATGTTGTGACTTTGATCCATTATAGTTATATTGAACAGAGCATATAATGGAAGGTTCAGGAGGAATGTTATTTTCTGTTCTCAATTACAGTAGCACCTATATAAGTTTTCCTTGCCACCCTTTTCGAAAGCTAATGATCAAGAAAAGGCAGCTTGTCATGTTACTGAGAAACAGCAAAGCATTGTCATGATGACTGTCCTGAACATTCTGAAGTGTACAAGACTTGAGATTCCTCTCCATATCAACTATTACTCGTTTTTGTGAATGACTCCTCAAAAATAACGAATGCATTCACATACAGTTCTGTGCAAAAATCTTCCGCCACCCCACTGCCATTTCTCCATATGTTGTTTCCAAAGAGACAGATGTTCTTGCATTACTTAATGCAGTCTTGAGGAATAGTTTTCCAGACTTCCTGAAAGGCTTTTTTGGCTCTCGTTTTTGGCATGTTTTCAGCTCTCATTTTCAGTTCCAATGCCTGCACCTGACAGTTTTAGGGGAATGTTTTCTGGGACCTATGATTCATTCAAGCATTAAACAAGTATCTGACATAAAGCATGAACCCGAAAGAAACAGGGATCAGGGGTAACTTAGTGGTTAAGGCATTGGACGCCTGATCAGAAGGTCTCAGGTTCAAACCCCAGCACCAACAAGTTGCCACTGCTGGACGCATAAGAAGGACCCTTAAATGTAAATGGACGAGAGGGGAAATGAGGTTGCTGCTCTGGTCGTTATGTAAAGTGCTAATTCTGATTCCCATTTTTTAAAATCTAAACTATTTCAATTTTAAAAAATGAGAGGTGTCTCTTTTACACAGTACAGTAGTTTAGTCAGGAAAAAAGGACTTTTATACAGTACTGTAAACTTCAGAACTACTTACAGGACTTTTCTGATTCAAGTAAATGATTCAGGTTTCTTCAGGTGTTTCCAAAACTCGGTAACACTTTGTTTGTAAGATACCTACATACAGGCTTCATAACACATTTCTAACCATAGCGTTAAGCTTCTAGATGCTTTCTGAAAGGCTTTTATAAGTATATAAGCTGATATAAGGCTTATAGGTTTTGTGTAGCTGCTTTACGAAAGGCTTCTGCTACTGTAACATTGTTAAAAGATGGAACAATTTACACTTCGTACACTGTCATGAAGCAATATTCCCTTGTAATATGAATCATAAGCGATGTGTAGGTGTAGAGCTTCATGATGGTGTAATGAATGCACCTGTGTAATGTCCTGTGACTTTAGTTTAAGGGCATCTTAAATCTTAAAGGGCACCCTTTAATAACCAAGCATCTGACACTATTTATAGAAAAGTTGAATATAATGTTTAGGAATGCTTTATGAACCCCCTATGTAGGTACAAAGAAAATATTACAGTACTTTTATTCAGGAATTGGAATAAACATTATTCACGCTAGTGTCAACCCTTAAGATGAGTGTTGATTACCTTTGTTAACATGATTTTATTTGGATGATGATTTGTTGATGTTAATTTAACGTGTGTGTGGGGGGGCGGGGGGGTATTCTCTGTATTTATATTCATAACACATCACATTTCTTTTTGAACTTTTAAAGGGCTCTTCTTAATCAAGGGTTTCATGATTCCATCAACAGCTTGCCGTTTTATTCGCCCATCATTTCACATCATAGTCCTGTAATGACGTGTCTCTGAGGCTCACTCCGCATGAATTTGTTGTGCATAATCTCTGCATTATGCAACCACATATAACAAAACAAAGACTTTTATTACATCCTCAATTACTGAATGTTAATGTCTCTCTCTCTCAGCTGTCACTTATAAACCTTTAATGCCATTTATGGGTTAATAACACACACAAAAAAAACATGCCTTAAACTCTATCCTTGGATTAAATGGCATCACTGAGGTTGTTTCATGGGATTTCTATTTATTTATTTATTTTAATAAGGTTGTAGAGACAATCTGACACGATTGTCTCGTCCCATGTCTGTGCATCTGTTACTCTGATGTGAGTATGTTCATGTCTCAGTCTTGTGCTTGGTGATTTCTGTAATTTATTTATTTTTTTCCATGCGTAAGCCTGAACTTCCCCCAAACAGTTATGACTGTGACAGATACACTACATGTGAGTGAGTGGCTCAGTGGATGTGTGTGTGTCTGTGTCTTTCCTTTAAGTTAGCTTTTGTTACATTTTTTTTTTTTTTTTTTCACTTAGAGTCTTCGCCTTAACGTTTGTGGAATAATAAATGAGGCTTTAAACAGAGCTTGGTGTTTTGTGCTTGTGTAGGAGATATTCGTGTGTTCGATTGAATGAACTAAGAGAAGGGAAACGATTCTAAAAAAAATATATCCTGTCACATGACAGGATCAGTCAAAAGTTTGGACAGACCTAATTCCATATCTTTACTGATTTTTATTTCTACATTCCAATTACTAAACACATCCAAAATATGCATTAATCTCCATTGAACAGTTGATATTGAGATGTATCTGCTACTCATGATCTGTAAAGCCTTCATACTGTAACAGCTCTAATCTGAGGTGCTGGTTGTTAATTGTTGATTTCTGAGGCTGTAAACTATAAATGAACTTCTCCTCTGCAGCAGAGATAAGTTTTAGTCTTGCTCTCCTGGGATGGTTTTCATGAGAGCCAGTTTCATCATGGTGCTTGATGGGTTTTGGGAATACACTTGACAATACTGCTCTTGCCAGAACTATTCCAGAACCTCTGACCTTTAAATCTTAAAAATACAACCTACTGTGGTGGTTACTTAATTTACCTAATGCCATGTGTGTTATTATTATTATTATTATTATTTTTCAGTATTGTTATAAAATGCAGAATAATCCAAACTTGTGTCCAAAGTTGTACATTCACAGTTTCTAAGACGTACGTACTTGGTCCCTTCTGCACTTTTCTGTTGCATTTTTTCTTAAACTAATAATAGCAGGATAATGGTGCACTGTATAATCTACTTGAGTTTGAATAACAGTGTAGTTGTTTATACTGTATGTGAGTTATCGGACTAGCTACACACAAGGATGGACCTCTGAGTAGACATACTATAGCAGAAGTAACAAAATGTACACTAAATAAAAGATATGCTAATAATCATACTAAACGGCTTAAAGGTGTAATAGATTGCTTTTTTAGTTTCTTACTTGTTTGTTCAAATCAAACTGGGACTTTTGCTTGTGCAGAGTAACAGAACACATTAATGAGAGTAAAAGCTTCCTTTAATTCTCTATATAGTCTCCTGCTACACTAATGCACTTATAACAGCGTTTCATTAGTGCTTTGATACCATCAAGGTAGAAAGTTTTCTTAATACTCCAGAGCCACGAGCAGAATGCTGGCCTCCCAGAAACTCCTTTAATGGCTTGGAGTTGGGTCAGGACTGTAAGGGGGATGTGACAATAATGTGCAAATGGTACAGTTACAAACAGTGTGTGTAGCGTTCCCGCAGATAGATGCAACACTTCTGAAAGGATCAGACATTCCACTTGCTGAATGTTTAAGTGAATGACTGCAGTGGGCGCCGACCCACCTCAGCCGGGGTTCCTCATTCATGGACCAACAGAGAGTGCACCTGGTGCGAAACAACTCACTGAAGAGCATAAACAGAAGTGTTTGGACATCTGAAAACAAAGTTTGGTCCGATACCCTAAGGAAGGTGTTAGTTTCTTAAAGAGTATCGTTACTGAGGACGAGACATGGACGAGGCTGAGAGTAAACAGCAGGGTCTGGAATGGAAAGATCATAAATCGCAGACTGAGAAAAAGCCATCGGCTAGAAAATTGATGCTTACAGGTTTCTGGGATTCTCGAGGGCCAGTATGGGAACATTATCAGGAATAAGGTTTTAAAAAATCAAAAGTGCTTGTGTCCTTATTCAAGCACTGAAGTGTATGTGAATATATGTACATATATCTATATCCATCTATATAACTACAGTATGTCTATGTCTATTTATCAATAAAATCACTGACAATTTGGACTTATTTTCAGTTTTCTTGTTGGTAAAGATGATGTATCATGGTGGATATTTCTATTGTGTTCGAGACTTACTTACTTACACATCTTCAGTGGTTTGAATCTTGCATATTTGTTTGGTATAGTGATACAGTATGTTTAAAAGGTGGGTACCTTTTAAGACTGGTGGGCAAATCTGAGAGGAACACAAGGCTATAGTCCTATCTGGTGGACACTTTAAGTAACTGCATGACAAACATTTCACATTTCATTTACACTGTAGATACTCTTTTAATCTACTCGACTGATGCCTGGCCACCTCAGTGTTACTGTGAGAGGAGGAATGTTCCCATGTCTGCTACATACAGTATGAGATGGACAGACAAAGTAAGTGTAAGTAATTACATAACCACTTAGAAGAGACAGAAAATATCTCTCTGCCTGACATTCCTGTTCACACTCCTTAATGGATTTTGCTTTGTGCACAGGTGCGTGGTCATGCTGGAACATATTCAGAACCCTTATCTCAAGTGAAGGGAAATTATAGTGCTACATAGATGGACAGAGACACTCTGTTTTTTTTCTTCTTCTCCAAGCACACAATGATACAATCATTTGCCTGTATCGTGTATGATTTCTATTGCCATGCATGATGGAAGAATCCATGCTGCTGGCAAGTCTTGTTCAATATTCACACTTTCCTTTAAGTTAGCTTTAAGGCCTAGCATTGCATTATTTAATATTTTGGAATAATAGTTTCAATATTGGCGTCACAGTGGCTTAGTGGTTAGCACCGTCATCTTGCACCTCCAGAGTTTGGGTTCAGTTCTCTGCCAGGTTCGATTCCCATCTCTGTGTGAATAGCGTTCACATGTTCTCCCAGTGCTTGGTGGGTTTCCTCCAGATACTTTTTACTTTTTTTCCCCACAGTCCAAAGGCATGCAAATGAATTGGTGTTCCACCTTGTGTGTGAGGTTGTGTGTTCCCTTTGATGAATTGGCACCCAGTCCAGGGTGCCCCAAGTCTCCTAGGATAGGCTCTAGGTGTAAAGACGATGAGTGAATGAGTTTCAATGTCTATTTAAATACACCATGTTTCTGTTTCTCATGTGGTTTTAGATTCTAATATCTCAGCAATCTTTTACAAACATGAAGAGAATTACAATTTTTGATTTGTAAAGAACACTACTTCTAGTATAATTGCACCTGTATCTGATTACTTTGATATTTGAGTCCTCGACATTGATATTACAGAATAGTAATCACATTCAGTAGTAACTGAACTATCCTGTTTCGAACCCTTAAGTTTATAGTATTCACTGTTTCTAGGCTTTCCACTAAAATGTTGAAGAACATCTGTGGGGATTTGGGATCATTTACCTACAAGAGCATTAGTGAAGTCAGGTACTGATGTTGAATGAGGAGGCCTTGGTGCAGTCAGTGTTCCAGTTAATTCCGAACGTCCTCAGTGGCATTGAATGCTCTGAGCAGCACTCTTTGCTGTTCAGTTCTCACTCACAGTTCTTATGCACCAACTAGACCAAATCATGTCTTCATGGAGCTTGCTTTGTGCCCAAAGAAATGCTGGAAAAGATCTGGGCACTGTAGTTCCAATGAATAGAAATATAATATACAAAGACATCCTGTGCAATCAATCATGCCGGAAACATTTTGTGGAATTAGGTGTCTAAAACATTAAAAATAATGATTCATATGATTCTTAACTAGATATGTGGTCCTACATTGGAATAGTGGTTAGCACTGTCACCTTGTACCTCTAGGGTCAGGGTTCGATTCCTGCATCGGGTTTGTGTGCATGGAGTTTGCATGGTAGGATTCTTCCGAGTACTCCGGTTTCCTCCCACAGCCCAAGACATGCACTTACTCACTCATCATCTATACCACTTTATCATGTTTACAAGGTTGGAGTCTCGTGAGACTTAGACCTCCATCATAGGGCACACAGACAAACCTACACACTCCGGGCAATTTGGGAATGCCAATTAGCCTAAACTGCATGTCTTTGGACTTTGGACAAGCACGGGGAGAGCATGCAAACTCCATGCACACAGACCCGACACAGGAATCAAACCTGCCTCCCAAACACGTGCAGATTCGTTTAATTGGTGTTCCCAAAACGGGTTGTACCACGTTTTGTGCCTTAAGTCTCCTGGGATAGGCTCCAGGCCCCTTGCGACCCTGTATACAGGATAAAGAATAGGCTATGAGTGCGTGAGTGAGGTGCTCAGGTCCTCCTCAGTACATCCTCTACTTATACAGTAAGTTTGGGACACCTGCCAGGCTCAAACCATATTTGGAAAGGCCCCGCCCATTTCGAGTTTTAGCTCCGCCCATTTGTGGTATATCCCACCGTTTCTTTTTGGAGCTGGCTCCGGGTGCATCCCTCTCTCTCTCTCTCTCTCTCTCTCTCCATCATGCAGCACTCAGGAATGGAGCTGATGTTCCCAGCGGATGACGCGCTCGTGAACGGGGATGCGACAGAGCACGCGGAGTCCGACCCTGCTAAGAAAAAGAAGAAGAAAAAGCGAAAGAAGCACAAAGCTGCGGCTTGGGGTAAGACTGAGAGTTGTTTTTTTTTTGGCGAGTGAGAGAGAGAGAGAAAGGTTGTAGAATGGGGCAGTGATGGAAGGAAGACCTTTAGCTTTGGCTTGTGTACTCGTTATAACCTGCTCGCGCGCAGCTCCAGCCGTCCAACTGCATGCACGCGCTCACGTGACTCAGCCCCTAACAGCTGTATGCACTCCTTATGAAAGTGTAGTGCACTGTGCATAGGGTCCAGGTGCTTTACTGCTACTGCTTGGACGAGCCCTGTGTTGCAGTATTGACCTCCTGTCCATACATCACCCCAGGCAGCCCTGAGCAGTGGACATCAGGTGTGCATTTAATGCAATTTTTGAGCAAAGCCTAATTGTGTGTTTTGACTCATCAGTGGCATATAATCAGTGTCGGGTAATATAAACTCCTTAGGGGTGGCATGGTGGCTTAATAGTTAGCACTGTTGCCTTGCACTTCCAGGGTCCGGGTTCAATTCCCACCTCTGGTCTGTGTGTATAGAGTTTCCCCGTGCTTTGGTGGGAGAACCGAAGATTCTCAGCCACGGGTGCAGATGTGATTAAAATGCATATGTGGATATACACTATCCTAATATGTGATTTTATCCATTTACTTCAGTTCTTAAAATGGAAAGATAGGTTGTACTTATTTAAAAATAAAAAAAAAAACCCTGAAGAATCTTGAATCTCAGTATGGTGCTCAAAAGCATGACAGAAACCGTAGGGCTGTCAGTGTAACACACAATAAATGCTTACTGTATTGCTCAAAAATTTGCTATGAGGGATTTAGAGAAGGAAAAATATTTAAGTACACTTTGTCCAAAGACATCCAGTTTAGGCTAATTGGCTTTCCTAAAATTACCCATAATGTGTGAATGAGTGTGTGCATGTGTGTTCCCTGCAATGGATTGGCACCCCGACCAGGGTGTCCCCCGCCTCGTGCCCTAAGTGTCCTGGGATAGGCCCCTGTGACTCTGAATACAGGATAAAGCAGTACATGATCTTTCAGGGTTTTTGGCCTTAAAATTCCTAAGAACCCTAATTTTAAGAAAATTCTCAGGATCCAAGTGAAACCTGAAATTTTTTAAGAATATTGTTTGAAAGCCATACAGTAAGTAAGTTTTGCCAAATTGTTACATATGCGGCTGTTTTCTTTTTAGTAGAATTTTGGTTCAGTAACTGTGGTCGGTTTTTCTCCTTAATAGTAAAACAAGTCAAAGCATAAAAATGCCTATAAAAGTGCACTGGTAGATACTGAGAAACCTAAAAGCACCACTACCAAACCAAAGATTCACAGATGCAGATGTGATTAAAATACATACGTGGATATACAGCGTCCTAATATGTGATTTTATCCATATATTTCAATTCTTAAAATTGTTGTTTAGATGTACTTATATATAAAAAAATAATAAGAAAAGAAACCTAAAGAATCTTAAACCCCATATGGAGCTCAAAGCGTGGCTGAAACCATAGTGCTGTCACCGTACCACACAATAAATGCTTACTATATTGTTCAAAAATGTGCTATGGCGGATGTAGTAAAGGAAAAATAAATTAAGTAAGTACACTTTATGCACTGTCATTGGGTTGGAGATGTATGTTTTTTTTTCTTTTTTACTTTATGTTTGCTCTTTTGTTATAACTTTATTCCGCTTTGTTAAATGTCGTTTTTACAGGGCTAAACTGGAAATAAGAAGCCCATTCTCAGTCAACATACTGGACATTCATAAATAAATAGGATAATGGCTCCTATACACTTACAGTGCATTATACTGTATGTCCAATAGGGAGCGAGCCAGCTGGGATTTAGCCAGTGCGACAATAAAGCTGAGCTGTCGATTTTCTCAGGCAGTTTTGTGTTGCTGTTGAGTTCGTTTTAGCATTTCTGATCCCGTATCAGGTTCTATTCATGCATGCCTGTGTAAGTCATAATAGTTTACTGCACAGTTTTATTCCATTCATGAGAAAATCAGGAAAATATTTACTAGTCGGATCTTCAGCTAGTTTCGGGTGTCTGTTCTTGGCACCAACATCTATCCAGATCATATTTTGCCCCATTCTGACATTTGAGGAGAAATGTATTTGAAGCTACTGTATTGACCTTTGTGCTGCTATCATATGATTCGCTGATTGGGTACAGTAACTGCATGAAGATACTTATATATACTTTGTTTTGCCGAGTTTGATTGCATGTCATATCATAAAGTTTGGTTCATTTGTGCATAATACATATGTAATTCATGTGCATTAAGTAATTTTTTCATCCAATTCACTAATGCGTTTGTGCAGTACATGGCGATTGAGTATACAGAGGCTTATGTGTAAGGTTCACCAGAGTTCTCAAGGTTATACTTATGATGATGAGCATTATGTGCTCTCTGCCAAGTTCTCCATCTCATTCGTGCGTTATGTGAAATGCAACTGTTCCTCTTCCAAACTCACACCCATTTACGCCACTCTATAATCCATAGGTGTAGAGGAGGAGGAATGCAGCTCTTGATGAATGTGTGCCGTTAGCACTTCCTTTGCTTTTGGGCTCATTTACGTGTATGTGTGTGTGTGTGTGACTTTGCAGCAGGACAAACTGAACTAGGGGAGGATGGCGTTGTTGAGGACACGAGGAAGTCACTAGAGCAGCAGAGCTTGGAGGAAAGACAGAGAGACGAGGATGGAGAAGAAGGTGTAGCACACAAACACACATAGATGTTCACACAGTTCACTCCAGACAAATCTATCGTGCTAAAACATGAGCATAATTATCCCCATTTCAGGGGATAACAGTAGCTCAGTAGCTCAACATTCACATTCATATACTGTATATATCGAATGCTCGTGTGATAATGGATAATATTGTACAGATGGAGAAGATGAAGACAGTTCTGCAGGGAAAAAAAAGAAAAGGAAGACGAAGAAAAAGAGTGGCCGTGAGTCGTTGTTGTTTTTTTTTCTTCCTCCTTGTCTTTCTTGGACACTACAGTAAGATTTTGCACTTATTCCTGGGCAAGTGGGTAAATTCATGCCTGGCCGAGCAGTACAGTGAACTGGCGCTGGGCCAGGCATGCTGTACTACTGGGAAAATCCTGCAGTGTAAACTCCGCTCTGCTGCTCTCTTTTATCACATGCTCATCAATACGGCCTCTTATAATCTACATTATTCTATTGACAGATGCTTTAGATCCTCAGCGAATTACTGCTGAGAGGGGATGCAAGCCGAGCAATTAGTCATTCAGATAATTGTAGTATTGAGAGATTTCATTGTCAGTATTCTACTGTTGCGGAAAATAGGAAAGTTAGTCTCTCTGGAGGACAATTCTTAAAGGTTTCATTTAACGTTTTTACTGAATTTGCTGATATTTACTGAAAAAAAACAACAAAAAAAAGATTTTTCTTTTTATCTACGTTCTACTGTCATTATTTCTGTGCCAGTGTCTGCCACAAAACCCCAAAGCATAATAGATCCAACCTCATGCTTAACAGCTGACATGGTGTACTTTTCGTCAAACGCTATTCCTTTTTCTGCAAGCAGGTTTTGTTGAGTGATGCCGAAGAGTTCCATTTTATTTCATCAACCTATTGAACTGATCATTTTCGGCAGGTTTTTACTAGTAGTGTGTAAGGGGAGTTGGTATTGGGTTTTATTGTAGTCTGTACGGGCTTATCAACATAAGAGTTATTTTGGTCTTCCATATCATTTATTGCCTTCAACAATTCCCTATAACTAATTTTAATTAATGGCATTTAATGATTGAAAACATGCCCCCTCTTCTGATTTATATGTGTGTTTAAAAGCATATTAAATATTATCTGATCGTAATGGGTCTTAGTATTAGGCAAATACAACCTCAGTCGTGCCACCGTGCCATTATTGAGAGCGTCAGTCTCTCACATCGTTTGGTTCATTGATGCTTTTTGACGTTCTCTTAAGGTGCCATTCTGATGTAGATTTACTGGTTTGCTTTGGATCATTGTGTTATCCTGTTGTCCATGATCCAATTTCGACCACGCTTTAGCCCTCGGACAGATGCCTCACGCTTACTCTGGAACTTTTATGCAGATGAGTACATGGTCAACTCAATGGCTGCAAGGTGCCCAGGTCCTGTGGATGCAAAACGAGCCCAAATCATCACCTCTACATCACCATGCTTGACAGTGTGTACGATTTGTGGTGTTTCACAAACCTAGTGCTGGGCATTAAGGCCCATTTTGGTCTCATCTGACTGTCTATAGGACATTGTTCCTAAAGTCTTTGTTTGTTCAGATGCAGGTTTTTGAACCTCAGTCATGCATCCATATATTTCTTTTTAGACAGAAGAGACTTTCTCCTGGCAACCCTTCCAAACTAACAGTACTTGTTCAGTCTTCTTCTAATTGAATACAACTGTACTAAATTTACCTTATAATAAGTTTGTGGGAACAGTTTGGCGCTAGAACCACATATAGGCATGAGAGTAAGGTGTCCACATACTTTTGGTCATATAGTCTGTCTGTCTGTCTGTTCTGCATAATAAATTGTGATAACTAGATTTAGCGCTTTTATATTTAGTGCTCTGTAATCTCATATGGTGCAAATAATTATTCTGTGTTTTAATAAATTGTGTTATTCATAAGGTAAAAAAAAGATGAACATTGAAATGCGAATCACACTGAAGAATCACATTAAACACATCATGCATCTTGCAGTGTGTATATGTATCTACCTTTATCCCATGTCTGTCTCCAGCTAAAGCACAGACTGATCCGCCTTCTGTGCCGATATGTGAGCTTTACCCAAATGGAGCGTTTCCTGTCGGAGAGGAGTGCGAATATCCTTTGTCACAGGATGGGTAAGAGACTTGTGTGTTTTATTAAAGTCTGTGTTTGCTCTCCTCTCCTCTGCTCTTCTCCGCTGGATCACCTTGTCCTACCTGAAGTTTGCTCTACCTCAGATTACCCTGTGTAATGTGTAATTTTATCTTGTAATATATTGCTGAGGCACCTGACAGAGGTCACTCACAGGCTCTTGTACTATTTAAGGTAGTCCTGCTGCAAACCGAGTCCCCCCGTTTTTCTTGCTCGAGTGCTGACGAAACCACCTCTCTGTAACGATTGTGACATTCGGATCCTTGAACAGCTCTCAAGGGCTTTCTGCTTCTGTGCTGATTTCTGCTCAACTCTTGTCTCCCTGAAATTGTATGCATGTTGGACTGGCTGTCCAGGCGGAGCTCTGCATGGCGGATGAGCTGCGAGGAGAAGCGTGTTCTAGACGAAGCCGGGGAGGACATGTGGAACGATTTCCGGCAGGCCGCCGAGGCGCATCGGCAGGTACGACAGTACGTCAAGAGCTGGATCAAACCAGGCCTGACCATGATAGACATCTGGTGAGGACAAATAATAATCATTCATTCTTTGCTTAAACATTATAAAACTTTTATTTTTGTCTGTTGTTGCGTGTATAGCTTGTGTAAGCACGCTTCTTGCTCTTCATGATGATAATCAGTGCAGGAGCATCAGGGATATTTGAACAGCTGGTACCTAATTACAAACTCAATTGATTAGGTCTTCGTCTGGTTCATTACAAAGAGCACTTGGCTATTTAACAACTTTAACAAGACGAAGGAAATCACACTAAGCTAGAAAGTTTTCACACCTTTAGACACACGCAGGAAGAAGATAAGAGAGTATAATAACAGTAACCTACTGTTACTGTTTTCTTTCGGCCCATATTGTGTTCTTTTTATTAGTTAATTATTATAAATCACTACAAATGTTGTAACCTGATAAGGTGGAAATAATGTAATCGAACACCCACAATAATATTGTATTATAGTATTGGCCACACTCTCAAATAGTGTGCAGTGATTTGTTTTTCGTGGTCTGAGGTGTTTTGATATCTGAATATAAAATTTCGACCGAAGGTTAGAGTTTATTATTGGTTTTATTGGTCATTACTGGTTATGAGACATGGATTCATCACTACGAATCTGAGCGTTAACGAAATACGGAACGTAAATAAACATCCTCAATCGCGGACCAAGAAAAAGTTCAAAAGTCAACCATCAGCTAGAAAATTGACGCTTAGAGTTTTTTACGATTCTCAAGCGCCTGTATTGGAACATTATCAGGAAAATTCTTTAGCAATTAATGGTGCTCATTACAGTAAGAAGCTTGTTGAAGAGCTGAAGACTAAACTGAATTAAACTGCAAAAACCATCTGCAAAAACTTTTGAGGTGTTAAAGCTTCCTCACTATAGTGCTGATGTCGCTCCATCCGACGTTCACCTGTTTGGTCCCCTGAAAGGAGCCGTACAAGGATGAAGATTCACTTCTGATGAGATCTGAAGACAGCATTGCATTCATGGCTCACCCTAAAACTAAACCTCATTTTTAATGAGGGAATTAAAAAAGCTTGTTGACCGAGGGACAGAGAGAGGGTACTGAAAAGCAAGAAGTTTATGTGTAAAAAAAAAAATTGCATTTAAATTTTCCTAAAAGAGTGTGGATAATTTTTGAATCATCCTAGTATAAATCACTTATTATAATCGTATCCAAGACTTGTAGTCCACTGCAATAGAATACAATAGAAAGGTTCATCAACACCTAGTGACCAATCAGAATTAAGAATCCAAATGATTCTCATTTTCAGTCTCTCTCTCTCTGTCTCTCTGTCTGTTTTTCGCTGTCAGTGAGCGTCTGGAGGAATGCAGCAGGAAGCTGATTAAGGAGGACGGACTGAAAGCAGGGTTGGCGTTTCCTACCGGCTGCTCACTAAACAACTGCGCTGCTCATTACACACCCAACACTGGAGACCCCACTGTGCTGAAGTATGACGACGTGTGCAAGATCGACTTTGGCACCCACGTCAACGGTATAAATACACACACGTTCTCTAGGAGCTTGAAGGAAGTGCAATGCGTAAAAATGTTGCTGACAGTACGAATTTGTGCTTATTACCACACTTGTCTGTGTTACTGATGTAGATACTTGTCTGTTTTCAGGGAGGATTATTGACTGTGCATTTACTGTCACCTTTAATCCAAAGTTTGACCACCTCCTTGAGGCTGTAAAAGATGCCACTGACACCGGAATCAAGGTGTGTTAATGTGTCGACATGTATGCAGGATCAAATTCAGTTAATTTCTTCTTTTCTGTTGAGCAGATGCAATAATCAATTTTTCTATTCTTAACTAGGAATACCTGCACAAACTTGATTAATGATTGTGGCCTTAGTAGATTTAGTTTGACTTACAGAATACTGGTTTAGGTGTGAATGTGCTTTACATAGATGCTCCACATAAACAAATAAAAATATATAAAAAAAAATATATAAATATAAAATAAATAAAAATTTATATAAATAAATAGAGTAAAAAAAAAAACATGTAACCTTTATATGTAGGAGTTCCAGCCTAGCAGGAACCCTAATGTCGTATGGCCATTGTAATTTTGTTGCAATGGTTTGTCCATCAGGACAACATTGTATTGAAACATTGAAAGTTAGAATGACCTTGAGGGCATCATGGTGGTGTAGTGCTTAGCACTATGGCCTCGCACCTCAAGTGTCAAAGGTTCAGGTCCTGCCTTGGGGTCTGTGTGCATGTTCTCCCCTTTCTTGGTGGGTTTCCTCTGGGTACTCTGGTTTCCTCCACAGTCCAAAGACATGCAGATTAGGCTAATTGGCGTTCCCAAATTGGCCGGAGTGTCTGGTGCGTGCATGTGTTCCCTTGTGATGGTTGGTCACCCTGTCCAGGGTGTACCCCGCCTCGTGGCTGAAGGTTCCTGAGATAGGCTCCGGGCTTCCTGCGACTCTGTATTGGATAATCAGTATAGAAGATGAATCAATAAAAAATTATTTTGATGAAATGACGTTGAGATGATGACATTGAGACACAATGTTGCAAGTTAGGGATGGGAATCACCAGGACCAAGTGATATGATATTATCGCGATAACTAGGTGCCGATTCGATTTGTATTGCGATTCTGTTAGTATCACGATTTTATAAATATCCTGATCCAATATTATTACTTTTTTTTCTCACAATTCTAAACAAACTTAAATAATTAAATAAAAACTTAAATAATAATTTGCTCCTATCACATAGGATGCTATCCTGCCTGCCAATATGTGCATAGCTTAGAGTGGACCACCTGTAGGACGACAGAGGAACAGCAACATTTCACCACCTCAAATGAAAACACGTATAAAAAAAAAACAAGATTGTGGGATCAGTTTGGTGACATATGGATTGTCACGTAAAAAGTTGTGATACACCACAGAATCCATTTTTCTCCCAACTCTATTGAAAATGCAACCTCGAAACATTTAAATGTTTTTTTGGAGCATGTATTAATTATCAATTAGCATCCATCCGCACAATGTCCGTCCATAAATATGTAACGGGTTTGAATTCCAATCAGAGATTGGGACGGACACAACAGCTTCCTGCACACAGAGTGTGTATCTCAAGAGCCTTTGCCGTTTGTTGTGCAGTTAACCTGATGAGACACATTATTTTAAGAGAAATATCAATGTGCTGGAATTATATTTAGCCATTATAGTTGGCTAAATATAATTGGCAATATTATTATCATTATCTTACTTTAATAAATAAAAAATGTTAGCATTCGCAAATGTGCTATTGTATAAATAATTATCACACTACGTACATATTCCACCATCCTGTTTTATTTCTAACGTATTAAACAATATCAGACCTTGCATGCTGCCAGCTTGATGTTTTTAAGAAAACAAGAGTTAGATGTGCAAGAGCTAGATGTAGATATTTCTAACAGATTCGAATTAAACCACTGACCATAGTAGTATAGAATAGATGATGAACTGGGAATAGAGATGTGTAGTGGTGTGTGTGTGTGTGTGTGTGTGTGTGTGTGTGTGTGAAAATGTTCTCTGACTTGGTTCAGGTGTTACAGTATGTGTGCAGCATCAGTCTATGTACAATGCCTACACTTTGCCAAACCAACATGTGCTTTAGGTGCACACCGCCATCTAGTGTAGGATTTTCAACATTACATCCCCATTCAAGTAACGCCCAATGGGGTGAACTGTCAATGTAACGAACAATGGGAACAGTCACTCAGTCAGGCTTTCGCTTAATCACTGGCAGCCAGGCAAATAATCAGAATAGTCTTGTTGTTCAGAGTCAGACTGTAGTAGAGAATAAAATATTTATTCAGAGTCTGTATTCACTTTATGTACTGTCCTTAAGTCTTGTTTTTAAAATACATTACTTTCCAATTTTAACATATATGGGTGAAAGCCTTGTGGATGATATCCAGTGCAGCCCTCAGGAGCAATGTGATTTAGCAATGCAAACACTTGTTTACTCTGCTGTTTATGGAGAATGGGGAATAGTTCACCATTTAGGACACACACACAGCCTGCCTGCCTGCCGATATTTCCATTTTGTCATTAACAAGAATGTGCTTTAAGTTCTCCTCCCTGGCAAAGTTACCTTAGAACTGTAGCTTATTACCAAGACTAGCATAATGTATATTTTTGACACAAGCTAAACTAGCAACCAGGTTTATCAACAATGCTTGGCTAATCACACTTTTAAACCAGCTAAATCAGCGTTAGCTAGCTAAAAATGTTTCAATTTGTAAAATGTTGAGGTAAAAGGTGAAATTTATTTTCTTATAGTGCTAGCAGATTCTAACTTGAAACATGGTAATGATGAGATCCTTTACAGGCATGTCAACTTTTCTATCAGACCAAGTACAATTATACGTTATTTCATTTGTGTATATGCTAATACCAAGTAACGATACCAGTACCTGCACAGTCCTGTGAACGGAACCTTCTAGAATGCCCCATGTCTGAAGCATATCTTCAAACACACCTGCTTTTTTTCACTACTAATGTGTGAACTCTGAAAATGTAGAGCACCTCTCTGTGAAGTAAAAACTTGATCTATCCTTCTCATGTGCTTCTTTCACACACTTAATCCATTAATTGTTAACACAATTAATTGTTTTTAGGGTAAGGTAAAAAAAATAAAAAAAATAAATTATATATATATATATATATATATATATATTACATGCAGCTGTTCTTACTGGAAAAGCCCAATACATTTTAACAGTAAATACATTCTGTTGGGCATGAAATTGCCTTCTTTACATGCTTTTTGAATCCTTCAGTACCATAGCGGCAACAACAACAGCGTTGCAATGTTACAGCTGGAGTAGCAACACAAACTGCAATAAAAGTTGTGCATATCTATAAAGAATGACATCCATTTACCCCTCTGGCATCACTGTTTATCATGTTGTGAGTGGCAGGACATGGTCATGTGCTCATAAACTACTACTACTACTACTAATAATAATAATAATAATAATAATAACAATAATAATAACACCATTTACAGTTTAGGTTTAGTTCACTCTCACATTTGCACACTATTGGTACATAATAGGACTCTGGAAGTGTCTGGCAAACAAATGAGACGCTGAAAGACCAAGAGATGCACTGCTAAGCTCGGTCAGCAAGACTGACCCACTGGAGAGTCGCAAAGTTAAGCTTAGCACATGAAACTTAACCTTACGTTTACTTGCTGACAGTAAACTTAGAGGGGAGAAAACACAAGCTGGCCTGATTGCCCTTGGCACAGTTCATTCTCATGGTATATATAGTTAATGTGACCCCGGTTGGAAACAAGGGGGGTGGGCATGGGTGGGGCGAACTGGCTACAGGACATAGGGGCTGCTTAGAGAGTGTCCAGCTCTGCAGTAAAGTGGTATTGGTGCAATAGAATGTGAACAAATTTACAAGTAAAAGTACATGATGCAAGTACGAGGCCGATACCTGATATTGGTATCGGGACATCCTTAGTATCTTACCTAGGCCTTGTGTGCTGTCCACATCAGTTCATGTCGCCCAACGGCGTTTTGTTTGGCAAAAGAAAATCAGCTCTAGTACACTATAAAGCTGACTTAACTTTTTGTAAGGCTTGATGATACACATGGCTGGTGTGTGTTCTGTCAGTGTGCAGGCATTGATGTGCGTCTCTGTGATGTTGGAGAGTCCATACAGGAAGTGATGGAGTCATATGAGGTGGAGTTAGATGGGAAAACATACCAAGGTATGGGCTAAATCTTCTCTTGATTTTTGGAACAAAATGAATCAATGTGTGAGGCATAAATGTAAAACTTTACAATTTTTTTTCTATTTTTCAGTTAAGCCAGTCCGCAACCTGAATGGTCATTCCATTGGTCAGTACCGGATTCATGCTGGCAAAACAGTTCCTATTGTAAAGGGCGGTGAAGCCACCAAAATGGAGGTGTGTTCACTTGTGTCTTCGAATTTACAAACAGAACTGCAGCCTTTATTTTAAATATTGGACCAAACTTAATACCAAAAAGGAGATCACAATGTTAAATCTCCATCAATGACTAGAAATTAAAGAGAGAAAATAATGGCTGTTCTTGCTAGGATGGAAGGATGGCCATTAGCTTGAAGCTGTCAATCAAAACATCCGGTGTGCCATAGGAGGCACTTCCTAGTTCTTACCCTCCCTGCTGGTAGCTGTCGTGTGATAGCGGAGAGCTACCTGTTAAACAGAGCCTAACAAATAAACAAAATTTCATTGCAATATTAAAGAGGCTATAATTACATACTGCCATAAATGTAATCCCATAAAACATGGATGTTTAAAGTTGAAATTATATTAAAGTTGAAATCATGTCAGCATAATTTCATAATAATTTCTAATGTCTATATGGTTAAAAATAACTTTTCTTAGGCTTTTTGTTGTGGCTCTGTGGTGCCATTAAGCTAGGATACAGATGCACACGTATGCATATGTATCATGACAAGAAAATGTCACGAGTTGTACTACAATAAACAATATCCTGGCTTGGCAGCGCATGCTTTTTCTTATAGATCAGAATTTTTTGATTCAGCCTCAGACCTTAAAGTTAGTTTACTTTACGTATCACTATTTAGAAAATTTTCTAAATATATTTTACATTTAGAAAAACTATTTGTAAAAATATGAGTATGAATAAGTGTACCTTATTTTGTTATCTACTTGATCATCATATTTAGGAAATGTGTATTTTGATAGTTGCAATGAAAATATAAGAGCATAAGGGGTATGTTAAAGAGGACATGGGTTGAATTTATAAATGGAAGATATATAAACAGAATCTGTATATTTCTGTAAAGCTGCTTTAGGACAATGTGCTATAAAAATAAAATTTAACTTAATCGAACTTGTCGTCATAAACGTTCTAATGTGGATTTTTTTTTCATCTGAATATAAATCACTTAAAAAGTTGAGTAGTGTTTGGAGAGAGTAATGTGTTCTGACAACCCTAATGCTCATAAAGCCTTTAATTCTCTTGATAAATACGTTAACCTGAGAGCTTTATGGGATCCAAATTGAATTAAGACAGAATTATAACTCAAAAGAGAGAGAGAGAGAGGTGAGAGAGAATTTTTCCTTGGGGATCTCCTTTAAGGCCAAGTTCCTTTACAGTGAATGTGAGTGAATATGAGTGGGCCAATGTTTAGAAGAGTGTGTTTATTTTTGCACTGCTGTATTGACCTACTTCATGTTCCATATTAAAATTTGAATGTGTTTTCTTCAGTACACTAAAGTTTAAACCTGGTCAGGATCCTTTGATCACTGATGGGTTTAAGAAAAGCATGGTTATATGAGTCTCATTGGATTATACTTGTATAAGTTTTTATCCCAGTATTGGGATATTGAAGACGTGTGTGTGTGGGCACGCAGGAAGGTGAGGTGTATGCTATCGAGACGTTTGGCAGTACGGGGAAAGGAGTTGTGCATGATGACATGGACTGTTCCCACTACATGAAGAACTTTGATGTAGGCCACGTTCCCATCAGGTAGGTGTGTGTGTGTGAGAGAGAGAGAGAGAGAGAGAGAGATGAGAGTATGATGTTGTAAAACCACCTATTGAGAGCCACTGGCTTTTTTTTTGTCTACAAAGCATTACTTTAACCTCAACATATCAGCTGGGAGAAATAATTCACCAGAGCTGCAATAATATTCACTGATATTTGGAAAACAGTAAATACTGTTTTAAGAGGGTCGATCAAGTCCAACCATAACTTGTGATGAAATTCCTCATGAATGAAGCCATAAAACCGGTTGACATTTACAGAAGATTTCAAGCATAGTGCAGTGATGAGACTCTTAGCCGCAGTAAAACATTTGAGTGGTGCAGACATAAAATGAAGCTGTAGGTCTGTGAATGACGATCTTGAACGAATGACGAGCCCACTGCAGTCATGCAGTCAAATACCTGATCCTTAAAAATCGACAGATAACTTCTCACCAACTTGAGTCTGTGGGAACTGTACCCACAATCATTCACCAAGAGCACTAGCACGTTAAAGAACCTCAGCTGGGTGGTATTGCCACACCCACCATACAGTCCTGACCTCGCTCCCAGCCATTCAATATGATTGGGGCCGTTGAAGGTGTTCATGAGAGTCTAGCGTATCAGACGTGAAGCAGGCGTATCTGACGTATTGAGAAAACCTTTTACATTGATTTTATCCAAGCACTAGTGAAACACTGGGATAAGTGTATTAGTGTTGCAGGGGATTCTATAGAGAAATAAAGGGAGTCATAACAGTGACAAAGGTCCCGGTTTGACTTGAACACCGCTCGTATTACTGTTACTATGGCCTGATCAGAATGTTCTCAATAATCATTCAAATTCTTTTTGACAAAGAGATAATGGTTAGAAACGTTGAGACGATAACTGCTCTTTGCACATTTGTTACATTTTTTTTCAGGCTACCACGAGCCAAACACTTACTGAACGTAGTGAACGAGAACTTCGGCACTCTGGCGTTCTGTCGCCGCTGGCTGGACCGGCTTGGTGAGAGCAAGTACCTGATGGCACTGAAGAACCTCTCTGACCTGGGCATCATCGACCCCTACCCACCGCTCTGTGATGCCAAGGGTTCTTACACAGCTCAATACGAACACACCATTCTGCTCAGGCCCACGTGCAAGGAGGTGGTGAGCCGAGGAGACGACTACTGACATGCACCCCATGCATAGATCGTTCTAAACTATAGAAAATAGACAGTCCAAATGGGACACACACTGATACGCACATTACCAATTAGTAAGTATTAACCAAGTGGCTGGAGCAGTGGATGCTGCACACATTTTGCATGAAAAGCTACATGGACTATGGATTCTAAACTATGCAGGAGGACAGCCAGGCGTCTGTAGATACTGTGCCGGGCCTTGTTTCTCCAAACACTTTTTGAGACAGGGACGAATCTGTATGCATCAGGGAATGATGAAGAGATTTAGGCAACTCTGTTTCGGTACAAGCTAATCTTCCATGCAGAGCTCGTTTATTACTGATATTTTGTCATTCAGTGGCTTCCTTTGGGCTTTACATTCATCAGCATGTATGGGCATCAAAGAATAATTTGACCGCAATTCCATTATACTGTATAGTCAGGTCATAAGTTTTTGGACAGTCATTTTCTCTCTCTAAACCACCACAATGGATTTGAAATCCAGCGATGTGAATTTCGGTGTAGACTTTCTCAGCTCTGTTATAGCTCTGTCTATATAATACTTTGATGCAAGTCCTTTGCAGTTCTTTCCGCCTGAAGTCTAGAACATAGACATGACCAAATGCTGACCTTCATCCCTTGAGATGCTTTGGGTCTGTGATCTTTCTGCCTTCAAGTTTGACTCCAGAAAGGGAAAAGCAGCTCAACTGCTAGAGCCTGACTTATCCATCTGTACTTAGAAATGTAGTCCAGTCAGGCACTATAGTTCATTCTGATACTTCTATCAGCAGTCACGCCATCAATAAACACCAGTGACCCAGATCTGTTGGTGGCCACACATACCCACATGCTACTGACTCGCCCATGTTTGACAGATGATGTGGTATATGTTGGAACATGTGCCCTTCTTTTCCTTCTCTATACTCTTCTCTTCCTATCATTCTAGTACAAGTTGGTTTCATCTGTCCAAAAAATATAGCTGAAGAACTGGTCTGGCTTGTTTTAGAGTCTAATCGTTTTTAGCAAAATGTTGCTTTAATCTTTTAGAAATTTTACGAAGTCTCTCCATATTCACAAGTTCAAAAGTAAGTGGACAACCGACGCAGGTGGTGTATCTCATCACAAATTAATGAGATAAAAAGTCTGCCATTGATTCCCAGGGTTAAATTTGGTGACTGCTCATGGGAACTCTTAATATGGGGCAAAATATAAAAAAATATTATAAAAATATATAATTTGCATCTTCAGGTAAAGTGTCTTTATTTACATTCATGAAGACGACACTTGATTTTAGGCTTTGGAAATGATATGCTTATCTCCTCGACAATGTTCATGATGGATAGATGTCGTGAAGGTTTTTTTTTTTTTTCACCAACAGAAAAAATATTGTGATCAAGCACTTTAGTTAGCCATCCACTTTAGTCCACTTTCATTGTCTTCCAGATGTTTTGGTGTTGCTAATCTTGCCAAAAAAATTCAAGAATATGGCACATTTCTCTGTGCTCTCCCTCTGTCTCCAATAGGTCTATTTTGTTTTATCTTTTAGCCTGATGATTGCCTCCTTCACTTACATCAGCACCTCTTTTTTCCCCATATTAAGAGTTCCAATGAGCATTCACCAAATTTTACCATGGGAATCAATGCCAGACCTATTATCGCATTAATTTGTGATGAAATAAACCAGGAAGTGGCCCCACCTAGCCCCATCAAACAACTTACGAGTCGGTTGTCCACTTACTTGTGAGCCTGTGAAAATGGAGAGACTTATTGTAAAATTTAAAGCAACATTTTTGTTAAATCCCTTGTATTAAGGCTGAAAGTCTACATTTCAATCACATCTTGGGGAAAAAGAAATCGACAATTTAAAGTTTCTTGGTCCATTTCTATAAAACTGAAAACACAATTTTGATTTAAATTAAACTTTGATTCGAGGCTAAAATAAGAATTTATGTAAACTGATATTGACAGAATGAAATAACTGCCTTTAAACGACAGTGCTTTGGAATTCTGCGTTCTGATCGGACAGATGTTTTGGATTCATTTACTGTAACACATCAAGCGGATAGTTTATGTTGGAGCAACATCACAAGAAAGACTGATGCTATACCAAGTATCAACACACTTATCCAATCAATTCAGTGGACACAAATTAAGAGTTACATAATAAACATTAAAAGAAATTAGTGTTTCTGTAGTAAGATCTCATAAAACAACATTCCCCAAGGTTAAATCTTACAGGATACCCATGAATGGATGTATTTACTTAATAGGAACCCTAACGTTGTAAGACTGTTGTAATACATTTGTGATTACAATGACATTACTATCACAGCATTGGTTTGGACAACTTCAGGACGATGTCGTTTAAAAGTTAACACTGAGATGGCGTTGAATGAACGACCTAAACACAGCATAGCTAATACACCCTCAAAACTATAAAAGTTTAACCTTTATCTGGAACAATTATGCTGATTAACGTCCTACCTTATGGACCTCGGCCTTAAGTTTCTAGCAGGGTTTAGAATTTGTACAGACACAACAGCTTCCTGCATGCAGCATGTGTATCCCATGTCATGCAAAACTTTGCATTGTAAATATACCTCTCTGTTTGTTTATTTATTTATTTATTTATTTATTTCCAAAAATATTACCCAAATCACTGTACTGTTATATGGGTTTTGTACAGCGTCCAGATCTCAGCATTTTATTTAATTTTTCTTATTTTCCTTAGTGGTCCAGATGTAAAGCACAGTGTTCTCACTACAGCGAGTGGAGGTTGAGTGCTGCTCAGGCTGTCAATTTGGTATTTAATTTGTTCTAAATTAGTTTTTTGCAACCTTGTGTTATGGACATTCGTTCAAAATGATCACATCATCCTCTAGTCATATTGTAACAAATTCACTTACTCAGTTCAATCCAATGCAATTGTATTTGTACAGTATAGCGCTTTTAACAATTGACATTGTCGCAAAGCAGCTTTACAAAACCAAGTTTTTATGAAATGTGAATGTGAAATATGAGTCAAAATGATAAGAGTGTACCTGATGAGCGAGCCGAGGACGACGGTGACAGTGGCAAGGAAAAACTCCCTGAGATGGAAGTAGGAAGAAACCTTGAGAGGAACCGGACTCAACGGGGAACCCATCCTCATTTGGCATACTGTGTGTTAGGAGGCTGGAAGTTCAGTTAGTTATTGGAGGCTCAGGTAGACTATAGGAAGCTCCAGTCCTGAACTATCGAGTGACTGCATGTCGCACGTCCTCAGAGAACAGCTGAACAGCTATCAGCTGAGGCAGTGAAAAAGCACTATACAAAATAAAAAACTTGAATTAAATTGAATAGAACTTACTCTCTCATCGTCTGTACTGGGTCATGGGAGGCCTGGCACTAGATGGGGTACAGTACACCCTGAACGGGCAGCCAATCCATCGCAGAGCACAAGCATACCACTAATTAACCAGCGCTGCATGTCTTTGGATGTGGGAGGAAACCTGAGCATCCAGAGAAAAACATGCAAACTCCATACACACAGACCCTTAATTCCCGCTGGGTAGATATATCACACCTTTCTATCCTTGACTATTTTCCTCAAACTGTATGTTCCACAGTGTTGATTTGTCTACTTAGGATTGTGTAAATAGAGATAGATGCGAGAGAAACTGAAGGGAAGTATTTAGTTAGTGCAGTAGTTGATATTCTGAACTAGGGACTAAAAAGGTTTTGTTCATTTATCATAGCTACAGTGTATGTGTGGACTGTCCCGTCACATAAATCACTTCTTAAAATACTTGTAGCAGGGTGCGCAAACTGATGTCTCATCTCTAACGAGTATATACAAAGTGATTCTTGCATAATGTTGCAGCGCTTTGGGGAAACAAGGCCCAGTTTTTTTTTTTTTTATTATAATTTTTTAAAATATAACAAAGGTGAAAGGAAATAGATACTGACAGTAAACAGCTCTCAGTTCAGGTCCTGGCAAATTGTGTAAAAAAGTTTTTGTTTTCTTATCCAAAGTAATTTTATCTACTTGATAAAGGGCTTGTTGGATATAGTGTGTCAGGCACAAAAAAAACTGCTGCTTTTATCTGTTTCTACTTTAGTGTCTAGTAAAGAAAAAAAGAATGAAGGATGTTAGAAAAGAGTACGGCTGCTCAGCTTCACATGGCATGTTGATCTCAAAATAATAATCAAATCAAATAAAATAATAAAAAGCTAAGCGGTGTGGACTCTGCTACTTTAATATGAGATGCTGTGCTATTTGTATAGTACTGTATTTCTGATGCAACCGTGTTTTCATTTCCATAAAATAGTTTTTTGAAAGTCAATTAAATACCTATATCAATTCCCTAGAGCTGTGCATGTTTTCATCATTTTTCTTTTCCATACTGGCATTTTGCAAATGTAAGTGTACTATAGATTATACACCGATCAGCCACAACACTAATGAACAATTACATTAAAACCTGTGTGGATTGAACGGTCTGTTGTGGCGACCCCGACAGGAGCAGCCGAATGACTAACAAGAAATCAGGTGTCCACCTACCTTTGGCCATATACAGGTGAAAAATTTGAATATCGTACAAAAGTTCATTTATTTCAGAAATTAAAGGCTCAGGAACCCTTTGCAGGTGTTATGGCTTAATTAGCTGATTAGAGTGGGACACTGTGAGCCTAGAATATTGAACCTTTTCACAATATTCAAATTTTCTAAGATAGTGGATTTGGGGTTTCCATGAGCTGTACGCCATAATCTCTCGGCTTGAACTATCTTGCATCGCATGCAATCAGTCTCTCATATATTAGTTTCACCTTTTAAGTTGCATTACTGAAATAAATGAACTTTTGCACGATATTCTAAGTTTTCACCTGTAGTGAAGATGTTCCAGCTCCACATAGACACTCCTTTATTCCTCTTTTAATAATAAGTGGTTCAAAAGGTTCGGGTGGTTTCCAGTGTGATGAATTGTCTTTAAGATTAAAAATTAAGCCCAAATTCCTACATTTGCATTTAACTTAAGGCAGTCTAGAAGCTGGAAAATGTGTGCATTTTAATTTGGTAAATTGTTGTCATTACATTTGTTGTAAAATATAATAAATATAAATATGTACAGACACAAAGTCGGTATTGGCTCTGCTTTTCATTTTGAGTTTCCTCAGAAATGAAATTTGTTCTCGTCTACTTTTGCAAATACTTTGGGTTTGTCTCAATTCACTTATCACATCTAGACACTGGGATGTACTAAGCAACTTGGGTTAAATTCATTATAAGTGAATGGAAACAATATGGCAAAACTACAAATCTGACAAGAGACGGCCTTCCACCTAAACTCTCAAGAAGGGCATTGATCAATTCAGTGGAGAATATGTGCAATAACATGAATATTGCACAACTCAACTAAGTAGAAGGAGCTGGAATACATATTTATAACCATTCCATGATCTACAGTATACTTCTCAACTACATTGTCGCTGCCCTGGTTAGAGAGCTCTAAGTCTTTATGTTGCATAGTAGTACTGCAGACTGCAGAGCTTTTTAGACCAGCTAATTATGGGACCTCTGAAGTTATTGGCTGGACCACATCTTATTTAAGGGTTTTGCAGTAAAGAAGGTGAATATGTTATGCACTCTGCAGATTTCTGTTTGTGTTGCATGCATCTATTTTCTATAATGCTTTCCTGTACAGGGTCACAGAAGGGCTGGAGCCTATCCCAAAAGACTTAAGGCATGAGTCAGGGTACACACTGGACAAAGTGCTAATCCATCACACACAGTCATTCACACATTGGCAAATTGGAGAACGTCATTTATAATACTGTGCATGTCTCTTGACTGCAGGAAACGCTCCATGCACACAGACCTGAGGCGGCAAAAAATATTTCGCACTTTCAAAGTCGTAATTAAATGGCACAAATTGCCAAAAATGCATTTTAACTACAGTTTATAATGCAGCAAGACAGGATAAACACCAAGGGGTGAATACTTTCATAAGGCACTTTAACTGTTATAGGGCTAGTTGTTTATAGATATCTATAGTCATTAGGTGATACTGTGGGTAATGGTATGATTCTGATCCCAACTTAATGTCTTTTTTGAGTCTTGGTGCATGTTCTCCAACTCCCAAAATCACACCCACACAAAAAGGCTTCATTAAACTGACCATGGATGTAAACATAGGGGTGTGTGATTCTCTGCAATTGACTGGTGTCCAGTTCAGAGCGTGTTCCTGCTACACGCCTGACATTTCTGGAAAAGCCTCTGACTCTGGTCAAAATAATGTAGCTACTGAAGATGAATAAATAAAGAAAAATTAAAAGCCTGAATAAAAACACAATGCAACCATGATATTTAGAAAAATGCAAAAATAGTCTCATTTTATTGAGGTAAATTTCTCTATAAATTGAGGTAACAATTTGCATAGTTTTACATCTATACCTGCTGAACAGCGGAGCAACTCAAAACTGGAACCAACCGGAAAAGTGGCAGACTGAAGAGCTTGTGAACAAGATATTACCTCAGGTTCTCTGACAGACACACACCTACACAGAGAACGTGCTAACCACAAGACGGAATGAGTCTGATCAGCAACTACCACACACACACTCTCACAGGTGGATTAATGTACATCCAGCATATGTGATGTGTTCGCTGGTAAGAACCCCTCCCCCAAACCCCTTTTAATTCACTTTTTTTTTTTTTTTTTACAAAAATAAAAAATCTCATTTAACCAAATACTTGGCGTATAAAAGTACATTCAGGAAAAATCTGAAAAGACGGAACGTGAAATCCTGAACTGCTCGAACCACGTTCGTAAAGGAGCTGGTAACACTAGAAGAGCCTTAATTAAATCAACTGATCAGAAAATGGCAGGGCACTTTAAGTGGATGTAAAGAAACCTGGTTGGTCTCTCTCTCACACATGCACGCTCACACACACACTATAATCGTGACATCACAGTCATGTCATCTGTCCCTTAGGAGTGTAAATCTGGGAACAGTCAACATTCAGCTTGTTTTTTTTTTTGTTGGTTTTTTCTACTTTGGTTTGTGAGCAAGTACATTTTTGCACACAGGAGAAACAAAACGATCGAACCAATCTGCACTAATGCTTCTGGCCAGGACTGATATCTCTTACAAACACACACACACAATCACTGCAAGAGTGCCTACTGCCAAGAGTCTGTGGAAAGCATGAATGCCGGTCAGACCTGTGCAGTCCCTCTCTCTCTCTCTCTCTCTCTCTCTCTCACACACACACAGACTGGCTTTAACCCATATTGACATGAATTGTACAATACAAAGTCTCTGGCTGGCAGGCTGCTAAGTGGGGGGGGGGGGGGGGGTCAGAGGTTGCTGGCTTTGCCTTTGTCCTGAGAGTTTCTCTGTGTGTAGAACAGAATGTAGGCCTGGGCCTTACACACCTCTTCGACTGCACACACACTTAGCTTGGAGTCATTACAGTGCACCCAAAATCCTGGAAAGACAGATGGATAGAAAAAGAGAGAAACAGAGAGAAATAAATACAGACACTGAATATTATAGAAAAAAAAGTAACAAAACCCTATTTCAATCAATACGTCGGAATCTTAAAATACAAAATATTATTATTATAGAAGAAAGGCAAATTCCTCCATCTCCTACCTCCCTCTGTGTTGTAACAGAAGGCGGTGTAATGGCCCGAGCCAAAGCCCTTCCCGTGATGCATGACGACAGCGGAGAGCTGGTAGAGGAAGTGTTGGTGCCGAAGTGACGTGTTGGAGGCGGAGTCTTTGCAGCAGTAGGGCTCCATGTTCAGCTCCTGGTCGAACTTGACGTGGACGCCGATCTTCTCCCTGTGGTTACGACCTGACCATCTGACCACACAAATGCACATGCAAGCAAAACACGTCAACAAACAGGACATCTCGAGCATTCCTATAGGAAACGCGTGTGTGTTTTGCGTGTGTAAGTACCTGAAGCGCTTAAGGTGTAGTCGGAGGACGTGAGGCAGTTTGTAGACCACTAGCTGTTTCTGAGCTTCTGTCAGAAGCACTTGCTTGGAGCAGAAACGACGCCGTTTATCTGAGACACGGTAACACAGATCCGACTGACTTACACGACAAAAACGTAGTGACAAGATGTCCTTTTAATGATTTACACAATTTATAGTGTGTGTGTACAAAATGAATACTAACTGTAAGGAAATTACTATATGATTTTTCAATATAAGACAAAAAATTTATCGAAATTCCATCCTACTCTGCATCATATTCAACTCACTGTTGCAGTGATCGCAGGCATAAATGGCTCCTTCTAAAGCCTCCGTCTCTGTAAACTTGGCCAGCATCTCTGTCAGCGGACACGGCACCTGCGTGGCATCCTTACTGTTGCTGTGGTAACGCTCGGGAAACTCTAACGACAGATCCCAGAACGGCTCCACCGTGTCCGAGCGATGATCGCACGCCAAACACCTCACCTAGGAACATATAGGCGAGCTGGTCAGGTATACGGTACAACATATGACACGTGTATCTCGTGAGTGTCTGCTGTTGCTCCTCACCTGGCTGAGTAGTTGGCCATGAAAGATTGTATTGACCACGCTGAGCACCTGTTTGATCAGGCGTCTCTGATTGGCCGGCACGTTGGCGGGTGTGAGTGTTCCGGTTCGCTCCAGCTCGCGTTGGACTTTGTCCAGGAGCTCGCAGAGGAACTCCTGCGCGTCCTGCTGCGCGTAGCCGCGAAACGCCGGGATCAACTGCCACACCGAGTGAAGCATGGCAAACGGAGACACCAGAGCCCACTTTCCTGACCACATCACCTAAACACACACAAACACAAATATTAATAGAAAAACACTTGCCATATACAGTACGTCATGTCACTATGAATAGATTCAACTGTGTGTTTTTATACAAATCTTTAATCTGATACAATTCGGTTGATCAGTACCAAAGTATTAAGTGGCTCGATTTGTTAATGCAAAGCATAAATAAATTAATAAATAAATAAACATCTGTAGAGATTTATGACTCAAACAGTTTTCAGTTTCTTCAAAAAACTAATAGACCCAGGATGACACAACTGGATGTTTTATATAAATTTTGTTTTTTATTAATAGTTGTGAATGAACTTGAGTTGTTCAGGTTGTTGTTGTCATGGTGACAAAATAACTTTGTCCACTGGTCCATCATTCCCTACCAGAGGCATTTTTTCGGTGCGGTTTAAGAGCAGACAGACAAAAACGACAGGAAATGGCTATGAATTTTTTTTATAAAGTATGATGGAAGTAGATTCGGGTTTAATGATGATTTCTTCATAACTGTGTGTGTTTTTGAAGCGTCATCATCAGTGTGTTCATGTAACAGCAAATGATGGCAATCACCACCTGATATGATATCACAGTACCCAGATGCTGATTAGATTACATTTTTTTATATATGTTTTATTATTTATAAAGTTTTATATTTTATAAATATCCCCATTCGATATTACATTTTGTTCTGATTTTGTACAATTTTCAACCTATAAAAAACTGATTACATAAATGTAGCCTGTTCCTCATAACAAGGCCAGCATTTAAACAACACAAACTACCAAAAAAATACAAGAATATAGCATTTCGCTATATTTTGGTGTAGTGGTTAGCACTGTCGCCTTGCACCTCCAGGGTCTGGGTTCGATTCCCGTCTCTGTGTGCATGGAGTTTGCATGTTCTCCCCGTGCTTGGTGTGTTTCCTCTGAGTACTCCAGTTTCCTCCCACAGTCCAAAGACATGTAGGTTAGGCTAATTGACATTCCCAAATTGGCCTTAGTGTGTGAATGAGTATGCGTGTGTGCACTGCGATGGATTGGCACCCTGTCCAGGGTGTATGTACCCTGCCATGTGCCCCAAGTCTCCTGCGATAGGCTCCAGGCCCCTGTGACCCTGAATACAGGATTAAGCGGTATATATGAGTGAGTGATTTTTATTGAGCTGCATTACTCATTACTCAGTATGTTATGTCATCCACCATAATAATTACTTCTAAACAAGATTTGCAAATTATTCACTCCTACTAAATGAGAACAAATTATGTAAAGAGTCACCGGTAGAACAATAAAGAAAACAACATTTTACTTCCTCAAACACCTCAAAACTCATCTCGACAGCGAGCATGCAGGATGAGAGGCTGCGAACATGCAGGCGAGTGCAACTTCTAAAGCAGGAACGCGGAGACTTTAATTTCATGAGTTCATCTCCATTATAGATGTACAAATTATTTAAAAAATGTAATCTCTAATGTCAAGTCACTAAGCCAATAACGTCTCCTTAAATCCTCTAGAGCGCAACCAATATTTCTGATGATATCAAGATACATCATGGATGATAGTGATTTTTATTACTGAAATCACTTGATTGCCTGTTTTTTTTTTTAAACATAGTTATTTGTTATGGATCAAGTGTATACCTGAAACAGTGTGTGCAGCTCATGGCAGAGTGAGATGTGTTTGGAGCTCGGCTCTTTGGGCTGAATGAGCTCCATGCTGCGTGAGCGCGAGGCGCCCCCGCTCAGCCCCGATCCCTGACCGCTGGCTTTGGCCTGGGTGCCGTGCTGAACGGAGAGCCCCAGCTTTCGGCTAACGGCGGACGCTAGCAGCTCCAGCGCCTGGTTCAGGTCCAGTCTCAAAAAACACTCCCTAAACACGTGCAGGTGACTCAGAACCTGCAGGATGGAGTTCATGTAGCATGTGTTGCCAAGATTCCTTAAACCGGTCACTCCCGGTGTAACCGTCGGCCGCCTCTTAATGGGGGAGTCGCCCGTTTTGGCAGGCGGATCCCGAGTCTGTTTGCTCTTGGCCGAGGTGCCCGGCCTTCTCTGAGGCGTCTCGTCTTTTCGAGTCCGAACATTACAAGGTGGAGCTGGCTTGTGTTGGATTTGTTTCTTTTCCGTTAACGACGCGGCAGCTGCTGCTTTCTGGCTCTGCTTCCGGATCCGGCTGCTCTTCCGTTGCGGCGCGCTCTCCAGCTCTTCCTGGAGCTGCCGTTTAAGTGTTAGTCTCCTCTCTCGCGCCTCCCTCCGACGCTCCTCCTCTTCCTCGCGCTTTCGCTCCTCCTCCAGGAAACTCCTCCCCCGCTCCGTGTGGCCGAACCAGGTGCGGAACACGCGGCTCATGAGTGCTCGACGTCGGTGCCATAGTGCCGTGAACATGCGGTCCTCTGCGCGCAGCTGCAACTCCTGTGCGTTCCCGTGCTCGAGCTGGGCCGCGCCGGAGCGCAGCGTGCGCCCGCTGCGCGTGGTCACCTCATAGCGTTGGCTCTTGATGGCGCCCAGTGTGCCGCGCAGCAGCTTCAGGTCGCCCGTGGCGTTGTCGTTCAACACATAGTCGTCACACAGGTAGCAGAAGACATACAGTTCGTTCACTTCCAAAGCCAGCGGGTGGCGCTGCTCCTGCAGGGGAAAAAAACGATGTTTTACTGTTAGAACAAGCGTAAAAAATGTGTTCATAAAGTGTTATTGTGAAAGACTTGCGTCATTAAGCAGCGGCTATGTAGTTAAATCAGTTTTGTGTTTTTAAAAAAAGATTTTTTCATCACATTAATGAACTGAGAAAGTGTCGTTATTTCTTCCTTACCTTGAAGTGCTGCAGTGCGTGCTCCTCTATGTAGCGTCCGCAGGCCACGTGCGAGCAGCTGAGACACGCCCACACTGACTCCGTGGTGTTGCAGTCCACGCAATGCCATTTCTGCGGGTTCAGGATGGAGTGGTCCTGTGCGAGCCTCAGTCGACCCACGTGCTTACACTTGTCCATCACAGTTACTCAAACACACTTCACATGACCGTGGCGAAGGCAGCCAGCCGTACAACTACCTCCTGCCAAGGCATGCTGCATCTGATGGGGTGAAGGGAAACATGGCAAATGTCAGATCTAAACACAAGTGAAAGTGCTGGTGCTATAAAGCCTGATCACATTCGAGGCATTCTCATTCTCTGTATCAAGCCCTATATATAAACACTGCTGTGCCGGTAATCATGTCCCACAGCCGTGTAAACCAACTAAACCTGATCCCGGATCAGTGCTCAAACAAGTAGTGTCATTAAAGGAGATGTACATGTATACACTGCATTACAGTTACGATCACATTACAAACCACTTATCTATCTATCCATATACACACACACACATACATATATTTTTTTCAGAACGGATTTGCATGTCATGACTGGTGATTTTAATCCGTCTAATGTTCCTCCTCTGAAACAGCACGTATCTGTACGTCCTTGCCTTGTCTTTTGCCTTGCAGACATTACCTTTTTTGCTGGCACTGCAGCTACGTTTCCTTTATCATCTAACCCAAATATCTACCAAATCATTAATTTCAACTCCCCCTCGACTGACACCCTCCTCCACAGTTAAAATGAAATCCCTGTGCTGCCACTGGTGACTGATGTTACTGCCCTTGGAATCTTTTAAGTCTGAGTGTCTTTGTATAAAAACATAATAAATAGAGGTGCTCCGATCAGGATTTTTGGGGCTGATCTCCGATCAATAGAAGCTGTATCGGCCGATACCGATACTGATCACCGATTACAGGGTCTACTCGAAGCCTTATCATGTAGCATTATTTATTAAACTATATCCAACAACAATGTAAATTAAGTATTGAAATGACAAGATGAGGAATATCATGAATTGACAACTGTATTTATTGGCAAGCAACATGTGCAACACGTCAACTTAAAACATAGCGGCCTGCGCTTGGTTAGTAATTGCGAACAGCTTTGAGCTTGACAAATACAACTTTCCTGTAGATTGTATAAAAGTAAATAAAATGACAGACAAGTAGGACGAGAGTCGCCGGAAGTTCTGCAAAGTCCACGATCCGCGAGGACAGCCAAAAAATTTAACACGTTTAATGTTTAAAAAATTAAATGTTTGACAAACATGTTTAAGTTTTTGCACGGAAAGATGGACACGTAATCACAGCGCCAAAACTCACAGTGAATGACCGAACGAAACCGTCTAGGTGAGATAGGGATATTGTACCGACAAGTGAGAGGCGGTGTCCTATCAATCCATCCTACTCATTATTTCCTACCCAAGCTTTCTGCTCATACGCATTAAAAAAACGTCATGCTTAAATTCATTCATGTGCAAATTTACTGAGGTATTTCATAGTTTTGTGCTTTTAATTGACATTTTATTTGATTCACATGCGTATATTTAACAGTTGACCTGTGAATTGAAGGATAGGAGTGATTCTTTTTCTTTATCGTTGTACCCATCTTAAAACTATAGGAATTACTGTACATTCTGATGAAGTACCGTCATGTGTCTGCTGCCCATCATAAAACTGAGTACCGCATTTTTTTTTTTTTTGCAGTCTTATGTCCATTTGGATAATGTTGGACAGACCGTTATAACCATCTCTCCCGCTCACTAAAATGTCTGATGAGGTTTATGTTGTTAAAATGCTTTGGGTGCTTCCCACCTCGTGGAATTGGCTTGTTACACAGGTTGCCGATTGCTAATGTATTGTCTTTTTCACACAACAAGTAGAATTGCCAGACCCGTGTTTTACGTCATCTGATCGGCTTTTATATATCGGCCATTATAGAGACTGCCGATCAAACTTCCCGAGGCAATTATCGGCCGATTATGATCGGCGACCGATCAATCAGAGCACACCTAATAATAATAATACTACTAATAAAAAATAAATAAATAAATAAAATGATCTGAGCGTAGCAAATCTTAATATAGTAGACAATTTAAACCTCAGACAAACACCATCATATACCTTTTTTTGACAGTGGAATTGCCTATTTAACAAAAATTAAAATTAATCAGACAGATTGATGACTTACAGAACGTCCTATTAATTTCCTACAACTACAGGTCTAGACTCTCCATTACTCAGTCTGACAAGGGTAACAAATGGCATCTCTGAGACGGTGCTAGAAGTCAGCCAAGATTTCACTACTGGAAAGTAATAATGCTTAAAGCCTGTTGTGTCTACAATCACCAGGTGCAGCAGGTAATAACAAATGCACTACTCAGTAGCCACTTTCAACAGGAAAGTGTCCCTTTTCACAATGTACATTGATTTGAAAGAGGACTTATTCAGTTTTCTGATTCAGTATGGAACTCAGGATGTTAGTGTACATACTACATCTTTGGTCTGTGATGTATTCACATTTCAATCAACCTGCATCAGAGATTGCTTGGAAGGTGACTCGCTTTTGAAAGGGTCTCGATTCATTTGCTAGGTGTGCATCGAGGTTTGGAAGCTGAAAGCAAACCAGAACGAAAATGAACCGAGTCCTCTCTCAAATCCATAATGTGAACATGCAAAGAACTGGGGCACTTTTTTTGTTGGTCCACTTCTAGACTGCTTTCACATAAGTCTGTTAGTCACATTAGATTTTTATTGTACCCAAGAATGATCAGTGTTCATGTTGTTTTCGCTTTGACAATAAGAAGATAAAGAGGGTAACCAGTGGAGTTGTCATGCTGTGCAAGCCTATTAAAGTTACTTATGACATTGGTGAGAGCTGTTTAACTTAAACTGATTTATGCTTCCACTTTAGTAAGCTTTTGATGGCTTTTGGTTCCACAAAGTATACAGCTTTTTTTGTAGAAATTATTAATTAATTAATGAAAAATAAATGCACAATAAATCAGTTCAGCATGGAGTTTAATTTAATTCTTAGAAAACACAGAAAATGTCCCATCTAAACAGTGATGTACCTCCACTCTTGGGTACAATTTCATAACTTCCATATCTGATTTAATCCGTGCCCGAGTATGCTCTACCATTCTAGAGACCCCTTTTTCCAGCAGAACGATTGTGTTCTCACCGATCAAAATCAGCGGTCAAGTGTTCTCAGAAACAATCCCTAATGTGAAAACGCCCTTTGGCAGCGTTCGCACTTGTACAGGTAAACCACATTTACAGAATAGCCGCACCAGGGTTTGTTTAAATCAAACCAAACACGTCAAGTGTGAACACACCCTTAACTGTGGTCTCCGTTCCGTTTGCTCACGTCGATGGCTGTGATTCTGACTTTTGTGGGTTTTTTTTTTTTTTTTACACATCTTAGAGCAAAAGCATGAGATCTGTCTTCTACAAGCCTAGAGGAATAAAAATGCCAGGGCAAAAGATAAAACAAACTTTGAGTGCTTTGTGTTCACAAGATATAAGTTAAGCAAACGGCACCATGGGCTTCTGCACCATCACCTCAGTGTGTGTGTGGGGGGGGCTTTCAGTGGCTGTGTGTAATGATACATACAGTGGCTATAACCTAGCCTAGCTGTGTAACTAAACAGCCAATAAGATTGCACTAGCAATTAAGTGGCGGTGACATCTTGGTTAGCACCATGGCCTCGCTTCTTCAGGGGATGGGGTTCGATTCCTGCCTTGGATCTGTGTGTGTCGAGTTTGCATGACAGTTGTCATCCCTGTGCTTAGTGGGTTTCCTCCGAGTGCTCTAGTTTCCTCCCACAATCCAAAGACATGTGGATTAGGCTATCTGCCATCCTGTGATGGATTGGCACTCTGTCCAGGGTGTGCTCCAACTCATCTAAAGTCTACAGGGACAGCCTTCCGGCCACAGGATAAATGGTACAGAAGATAAATACAAAGTACACCAAACGTCTTTGGGTAATTGGTTTTCCCCTAATTGCTCGCTGTGTGTGTGTGTGTGTGTGTGTGTGTGTGTGTGTGTGTGTGTGTGTGTGTGTGTGTTTGTGTGTGTGTGTGGCACTCTGTCCAGCGTGTACCCCCAAACTCGTGCCCAAAGATTCCTGGGATAGGATGAGCCATATACAAGATAAAAGAATGAAAAATAATTGCCTCAAGACATTTAATTGGTTACCAGGAAACCCAATAATAAATGTTTTCCTTCATGTGTACACACTAATAGTATTATGAGCTAATACAAACCGCCATACATTCAGAAAATGGCAAAACCCCATCTATGTATTTTATTATTTTTTTGGTAAATGTAGATGTGTACTGAGATTTTTTTAATCTCTGTTCTGCACTTGCATTGGCTACACGGTTCCTCCTTCATGTTCAGGGATTGGCCAGGATAGTCTAAGCGCCCGCGGTCTAGCCAATCACAGCGCGGCGGGGGCGGGCTCTGTCAGAGTAACGCTTGAACAAAACGACCCGTGTTGAGCAATTTAGCGCCATTTAATCTCAAGTCCGGCGAGGCTGTTAAATGAAAAGTGGTGAGACGAGCGCTGTGCTTGCTTCTGCTCAAATGTGTAAAGCACACACAGAAAGCATTAGAAACCTTAGGGTGAGCATCTAGCACACTACAAGCGTGCTCAACATGATGAGTTTATAGTGTACACACACTTTCGAGGTGAAGGAAAACTTGGTATAAATGAAGGTCATTAGCTTGCATAAAGCACACTGGAGTTTTCTTACAGCAGAGGATTAGGAAACACACTTGCTGCTTAAAATAGACAGCTTTGAAAGTGATCCAGGTTTGGAAATAAGCTTCACTGACACTGACATGTTTTTGCATTTAATATATAGTTAATGCTAAATATAAGGCATCATTATATGATTTTTATTAACACTCCATTAACACACGGCTGTGTTTTATTTCTATAAAGAGTAACTGAGTGACCCTGTCGGTGTTATTGGTCAGGGTCCGCCCATTCCAGAGTGCAGCATGGACGTGATTTAGTGCCCCATGCGGCTTATCAATTTAAAAGATCATCATTAGTAATTATTATAATAAACTGCAGTCAGATCAGCTGGAAGTGAGCGCGTGATTATGAAGTTACCTGCGACTGATAATAATAATCCTAATTTTGTTTTATTATTTTGTCGGCTAGCTAGGCTAAAATATGCTAAGCTAAAGTGCATTCATAAAACTGCCAGGTTGAAAGGGAATAAACTTAGCAGCGAGTAGCTAGCTCACAACAATCACGGCTAGCGAGCTACTCGGCTATTGCTTTAAACTAGCTTTAGCTAAGTTTCATGCCCCTATCTTTGGACTAAAGGATGAAATCTCCGCTTTATTTCAGTATTTCTTCCCAACAACAGATGACGTGTGCCACTTTATCATTGAAAGCATTTTTTCTGTACATACCTGTTCTTTTTTTTCCACCCGCGGTATTTTAACTCACACACACACATCGGGTAGCGCCGCAGTCGCCATCTTGTCTCCAGGTTGTCGCGTGGTGTGCGACATGACGTCGAGGACCACTGACGTAATGTCGCGCGGTAGGCTCGCGCTGACAAAGGCGGCCTTTTTCTCTCCTGTAACGCGTCAGGGAAGTTTTATTAGTTTAACATTCCGCATCTTTATCTCCTAAATACATGCAAACGACTCTGAGAAATTCGGCTTTGTATATCAGACAAGTCGAGCTGGCTATAAGCAGCAAGGGCGAGCGTTTCCCTGGCAACAGTGCTACGGCTCCTTTCATGTTAGTAAACAAACATCAAAAGCCCGCCCAACATACGTCATTTCCTCCTCATTTATTTCATGTTCCTCGCGCGTTTTAACATTATGAGAATATACCTGACCAGATTTTCAGATGATTTAATCGAGTGTTATGAAATTTAAGTTAAATAATGTGACATCCAGAATAAAGATTAAATCAGATTTACTCCAGTCATGGTGCCTGAAGAGATAAAACTGCTGCATGGTTAACTACATTTTTACTGGTCAGAACAAAGTCAGAAAAAATACCCATATATTTAAATGTTATCACACTACAGTTCACATTATAGCTTAACTGGAAATTTCTAATTTCTGAAATTTCTATTTATCCCACAAATGTTGCTGTGATATTAACAGTTATATTATACTTCCTAATTACATTAAATTATTTGCTGTGTATTAATTGGTGATTTCTGAGGTTGGTAACTCTAAATGAACTGCTCCTCTGCAGCAGAGATAAGTTTTGAGAGGAAGAGATAAGGTCTTCATAAGTGGCAGTTTTATTGGGGTGCTTTATGGGTTTTGCAAATGCACTTTTCAATACATTCTGTGTTATACATTAATTGAAGTAGTGGTCTTCGTAGCTTAAAGCAGAGTCAGATATGTGTACCACTGTAACATGAATTTTGTGGTTCAGTGAATGGATATAGAAAGTATGCAAACAAATTCGAATAACAAACAAACCAAATCTCTAATATGCAATAGAAGGTTAGCAGGAAAGTTCTTTGCAATGAGCAATCTATTATTATTAGTAGTAGTATTAGTAGTAGTAATAGTATTATATTAAATATACTGAAACAGCTCTCAGACCAGCGTTTCACAGCTTCTTGTCTTTTTTTAAATAAAAAAAAAATTACAATTACTGTACGAAAGTAAAAGATTCACAAAAGACAGAGTAAACCAACAAATAAACAGACAAATATATAAAAACAAAATAAAATAAATATATATTGTTAATGAATAACAGGAGTAAAAAAATTGCCTTCTTGTCTTTTTCCCGGTTTCCGCATACGTCACTTCCTGTTTAGCAATGATGGCGGTTGATTTGACTCCGAGGTTCAGAAGGCTCAATAGCCAAACGAAGTCTTTTACCGGAAAGAAACTTCCAACAGGTCTCTCTCTCATTTGAAACAACATAACTATACATACCTGTTAAAGTGAATTAATGTTAGTTCTGTGTATATTTGGTGCGTGTAATTCTAGCGTTATAAACCTAGGCTATGAGGCGTTGTAGCTAACCTGCTATGAGACGTTAGTTGGTCATTTATTAACCTGTCAGGTGTTCATTATACAGGTGGGAGTTTGCTGTAACGTTTACTCGCTGAGACGGATGTCTCTCTACTTCAAAATGCCATTATTGTTTTTGTGTCAGAGCTTTCTGTCCTTTGCTTGATTTGTTCTGCCCCCTGGTCATACCGCTCAACTAACCTTAGAGATACTTTCTGATAAAGTCAGAAAAAAAGGATAACGTCTTACATTAAGTGTAGTTAATTAATTAAGTAACTATACTAACTTTAGTATTACTGCTCTAATATATACGTCATATATAACAGTTTTCTCTTAGGTTTAGGTCTGGAGATGATTCAAGCCTTGGCACCAGAAGATGAATTTCATAGTCACATAGCCACTAGTTTTTAAGTTACTGTAATTATCACAGCTCTTCAGTCAGGTAGACTTGAACTAATTAGAAATGAAAAAGAACTAAAAAGAAATGTTATCTTAATAATTTTGGCAACATTTGTGTGGCTTACTGTAGATTTATCATCTGCTTACCGAAATCGGCAGGTAATCACTTAATTTTTACAGATCGGTTGAACTGGCCGATCATATAAACTGATACTATTGTGATGCGAAAAATACATGAGTCAACATCCATATCAAAAACAGTTTGGAAATATTACCATGGTGTGATGCATTTTTTTCGAAAGCAAAACCATGTGGAGGAGAGTCTGCAAAAAGCTTTAACACAACAAATCTTATTCTGACAAGAATAATGCACAGTGAGTAAGTGGACCATTAAACGATTCACATGCTAGCAGACGGTACAGATTGTTTGCCATTTGTTTAGAATTGTAAAAAAAAAATCTAACAAAAATATATTTAAATAATATTTATATAGATAAAAAAGAATATATACATATACAGTATGCTTACAAAATTGTGATACTTTCAATACAGAATTGCAATACAGACTGAATCAGCACCTAGGTCTTGTGATAATATCGTATTGGGTGGTCCCTGGTGATTCTTATCCCTATTGGGGAAAAAAAACATTCTGGGGAAAAAGGTCAGCTACACCTGTATGATATCTCATATGTATGACAATATGACGGATTGCTCATAACCTGCACCTAATACAGCAGTGTGGCAATTTAAAAATTGCTACATTAAGTAAAGTATTAACATAAACGCCATGGTTGAATTGAACCCACATGGCTTGCTATAGAGAGAAAAGATGGACTCACTTTCAGACTCTCTCTCTCTGTACTATGACAGGACCGTTTAGAGCGACACAGCTATGGCGTAACATCATCAAGGCCTTACAGACGCAGGTGGAGGTCAGGCGTCGCCGGCAGCACTTGCGTGTACACCGCGACTGTTTCACCGGCTCTGATGCTGTCGACGTTGTTCTCAGCCACCTCATGCAGAACATATATTTCTGCGCTAGCGATGTGACCCGCCTCAAAGCTGTCAGGCTTTGCCAGGCTCTCATGGATGCTCGAGTGTTCGAACCCGTCGGCATGAAGCTCTTCCGTAGGGAAAAAGAGCTGGCCTTCGAGGACTCCGGCTGCAGTCTCTACCGCTTCCTGGATTCAGACGGCCTTCCTGGATCTGCCAAACACAGCAGTGATATGGAGAATGAAACACCTGTGAAAGAAAATGGAAAGAAGAAGAAGGGGTCCAGGTCAGGAAATACTTGATGATATTGCATTAATCTGAATATAATAAGTGAATTTGCTCATAATAAATGTATGCTTAAAGGTTCGATGATGTAAGGACCATCTCTAATCCCTTGGCACTGGGATCGTCAGACAGAAGGGTGGAGAGAATACTGAAAACTATAAACCTCCAGCCGTCGATGCCTTCTGGATTGAATCGTGTTGGTTTGTCTACTACATATCTCTCAAAACAAGGTGAGACAAATCTCTGTAGAGGTGGGTCTGCTGTTTTAATACAGTATATCACATCATCTCATCACCACAGCAAAAAAATATACATAAAAAATTAGAAGTAAACAGAAGGTTTTACAATTTTAAATTCTTCACAGGTTGTTAAAATTGCCCTTTTTTAATTGTTGGTAAAGTAACTCTTCCTCTGTACAAAGGTACATCTTAACATTGTCTCAGTCACAAGCCATGCATTTGGACCATCATCCACCCAACTCTTGAATCCTCAATGGATCAACTATTTGTGCAATTTGCCTTCAATGCTGGTTTATCCTTGTGTAAACCAATCTTGTGCACATTGATCTTATTAGTGGTGTAATCCCTGTGAATTCTATAGTGCAGTGGGAGACCATCAACAGCAGCAAAGGGGATTTTTCAAAGAGGAATCGAGAGGTGGGTTCAACAAGGGCGCAAATGCAATGGCTAGTGATTGAGACGATTGATAGACTGAGCGTTACTGTACCAACCTGTGCAATTTTAACCACCTACATCAGTTATTGAAGTTATGCCCACTTCATGCCTAACCTTTCTTACTGAGGCCAACACTAATGGATTCAATGTAAAACAGATCAAAGGGTTTTGTACAAACTTGTGAAGTCCATGCCAGCTTGAGTGCAGATTATCATAAAAGGAATGATACACTAAGTAACTCTGAAATTCATGTTCATGTACATTGTGTGTAAGCTTGTGTTGTGTGATGTACTGGCAACCACCAGTAAAAGGACTAAAGGACTAGCCTTCAGGAACCCTGCAACCCAACACAGGATTAGCAGGATGAAAAATGTATGTATGGATGAGCAGATCTTCTGCTGTCCATACAGTTTTGGTTTTACCTTTATTGTTTTTGCAGTGGTACAGGAAGTATGGAAACAGCAAACACTCCTCCAGCTGTTGCAGTTAGTGGAGGTGCCTGTGTTGGACTGTGTCCTGAAGTCACCCTCGAAATCTGGTCCTCTTCGCATGCGTGTGCTGAGGAACAGTGACCTGGTAATCTCCAACACCTGCGTGGACCGGGAAGTGTCCGAAGTCCTCAACCTGCCAGAGTCAGTGTCTAATACGATGTTCCTATAAATCAAACGCAAAAATTTAGTTAAACCAGAAATAACTATTATATTAGATATTTTATGGACATTAGGTAACATATAACTAATGAAGTAGCCAATTATTAGGTAGTCAAAAATTCATCATCCATTCTTACTCTTAGAAACAAATATATCCTGAATGTCTCTTATAGATTTATAGCTTTACCGTTATGTTTAATTAGCCTAGTATGGTGGATTAGGGTTGTTTATCCACCTTGTTTCTTTGTGTTTGAGAGACTGGACCCATGGCTGTTGGCGGCTGCAGACTGTCTAGAGCTGTTTCCAGATGAGGTGATAGTATTGACAGGGGAGCAGCTGGTTCAGGTCCAGACCACGGAGGGTGACGAGAAGCCGGGCGTCTACAAGAAACTACTATTCGACACCATAGCCAAGTACTACAACAGTCAGGAGAGAGTTCCCCTGCTGGCTGGATGTTACATGGACATTCATGCAGGCATCCTTAAGCTACTGGGTAAAACTGGTGCAGAAAACAAACACTCTCATATTTACACCTTAATATTGTTTGCTTCTGTTTCTTTGCATGTTTGAGATTAAATAAAATGTAGAGATATTGTCCCTATAAAGATATAATCTGTCAATTGTAACATATGAAAGATGAACCACCAAGAATATTATAATAAGAATGAGGCCAAGATGTTATTTTTTTTTGTGTGTGTGTGAGAGAGAGAGAGCGCAAATGCATTTTAGTTTGATGTTTTCATGTGTGTGTGTATCAGACTCAGGTCGGACTGAGGATGCTCTAAAGGCGTCTCAGCTGTGTCTTCGTCTTCTGGACGCCAGCTCTCGAAATGAGCTGCGCCGACTCCTGACCTTCATGAATGAAGCTGCAGATTCTAAAGCCTTCCAGCTGCACAAAACGGTGCAGTTCCATAAATTTTACTTTTATTACTGTTTTAATAGAACATAATCCAAATGAGGATGGGTTTCCTGTTGAGTCTGATTCCACTCAAGGTTTCTTCCTATTGTCATCTCAGGGATTTTTCCTTTGTTTTTTTCTTTTTTTCCTTCAGGGAGTTTTAGGTCTTTTTTTTTAATGCCATTTCTCTAGAAAAGTCTTTTTTATGAACTTTATAGGAATACTTTGGCACACCAAGTGTGCTCCCCAAATGTAGTGATAATTGGTGTGAAAAAGTTTCTATATTAATAATATCTGTTCATTAAACAGTTTTATTAAAGAGCTGTCTTTTTTATGTGCACAGTACTGTGCAACAGTCTTGAGCTTTTCTAGTGTAAGCTGTATAATGTAATAATAAAAAAATTTTTTGATTAAAATGTGTCATGTTTGTCTGGAAGCAGATGGAGAACAAAGCCCTGATCAGCAGAACGTTCATGAAGGCTGTGCTTCAAAGTAAAGATGTGGGTCGGGCCCAGTGTGAGCAGCTCCTCCTGTTTCTCATGGACCACCATTTACACCTATTCAAGGTAACGTCACCTCACTCACTTCTGCATTTTAATGAACAAGACAGGCTTGCACTATTGGCTTTCATATACATGACCATCTGAGCAAAGCTTACAGTTTGTCTAATCTTTTTCTTTACATTTGGATTTGACAATTGAACTAGACACCGGTGTCTCTGATCGAATCGGTGACGAAGGCACTGCAAACCATGCAGCAAGGACGGGATCCGGATAACGTTGCATGTGAGTTTACACAGCCTCCACGGTTCATGCATAATCTGGGTTAAATGTGTGCACTAAAGTGTGTTCTGTGCGTATGCCTGTCTTTGTTGCCGTGTAGTGTTCGCATTCTGTCAGCAGATGTCGACACAGCAGTTTAAGGAGCAACGAGAGAAGAACACCTTCGAGAGCCTGAAAAAGCTCTTCGAGCATATTACACTCAGTAATGAGCTGTCGATCAAACAGAGGAGGCGTTTGATCAAGGAGTTTCAGAAGCACCATCCTGCAGTGTTTCTCCACCATTTCTCCTCCAGCTTCTAGAGTCCGCTGCAGAGGTTCTCCAAGAAAGGCCTCTTTTTTGTTTTTTTTACTTGGTTGAAACATAGCCATAAGAAGTTAATGCTTTAAATGGATAAACAGATCCGTTTTATTTGTAGAAGAACACTGGAATATTGATAATTGTTTCTTATTGTTTGACATGTAGCTGCATGCACACATTCAGATCAGACAGGAAATAGATATTGCAGAAGTACATTAACTGGAACTAATTCTTTTAAAAAACTCATTCTTTAAAAATCACCAGCGCCAATGGTCACATGGTAATCTTCCTCATGCGCAATCATCAGTAACATATGTTTCTTATTTTTACCTGTATCTTATGTCATGTTTGAGAAAGTATGGCCCTAAATGTTGCAGTATTATTTTTAAGTTTGTTGTACTATAGAAGTACACAGTTATTTTCATCTCACAAAAAAATATCATTTCAGTTGTTGAGGTTGTTCAGATGGGTTCTCCCAGGCAGACCATAATTATTTGTTTGCCTTTGTCATTGTTTTTGTACAGTCTTTTTGCTGGAATTCCACAGCTGAGAATTACTTGAATGGTTATACAGTACTTTGTAAAAGTCTTGAGCCACACCTGATTTCTTCATATTTTGCTTCCAAAGAGTCATACTTTGTTGTATTTTTAATGTAGTCTCAAGGAATAGTTCTCCAGGCTTCCTGATCTATCTATAATTGGACCTCCAACCTAAGAGATGATCCAGTGAGATGATGCAGATGATGACTGATGATCAGGCCATAGTAAACTGGTGATGCTGAATGCTGAGTCGATGGAACAAATGAGAAGGGAAATGAGGTTGCTGCTGAGGTTGTTACATAGACCAACAACTTTGAAATAGTATCTTTAGGCACTTTGCAGTCTGTCGCAGTGAAACGCTTGATTCCATTTAATCTACATCATTTAATTAAATTTATTATGAAGAAATGAGTGGATCAAGACCGTTGCACAGTACTGTACTTGCGTACAAATTGTCAGGGATGTACTCAGTTAAACAGAGAAATAATTAAAAAAACATAGTTGAGTTATAGTTGTAAATCTGCTGGATAAAAAACGTAGAAATGTGATTTCGTGCCTTAAATCTAATGATTTGTGCAGGTTCGGGGCAGTTATTTTTTAGTGTAGAAATAGAAATAATCTCTATTGTCAAATATAGTACTTAATTTATTGTAAATTTTATGACACTAATGCATTTCAAATGTAAAACAATAATTTAATTTTATGTTAAAAACTGAACAATTATTCAGTTTTAATACTACACTGTACAGTTTTTCTGGATATTTGAATGGTTATGTAGGAGTGCGGAAACAAAGTGCATTTTAACATGGCTTATAAACACTATATGGCCAAAACTATGTGCATACCTGATCATTACTTATAAGTGCTTGTTGAACATCCCATTCCAGATTTATTCACCATTCACTCTTATAGTAACCTCTCCATTCCTCTAAGAAGGATTTATACTAGATGTTGAAGTGTGGCTGATCATTCAACTACAAGCGCGTTAGTGAGAACTGAATGTACTGTGAGTACTGATGTTGGGTGAGGAGGTCTGGGGTGCAGGCAGTTCATCTCAAAGTTGTTTGGTGGGATTGAGGTCAGGTTTCTGTGCAGGAAAGTCAAGTTTTTGAGAGCTTGTTTGGTTATGCTGGAACAGGTTTGGGTCGCTTAGTTCCAATGAAAGACATTATACAGAATAGAAAAGTTAAAGAAGAAGATAGTTCTGGCTGCATAGGATTTTTTTAATATATAGAATTTTATATATTCCTTTTTTATTTCGGGTCTAAGATGGCAGTTTTAAAACTAACCATAGAAGATTGAGAAGAATTTGTGTGGAAGACATGAATCTTTACATAGAATCTTTTTCTTTCAAATTTGACAGCATTTGCTTGCTTGCCGATGTATCTAGACTTTTGGGCTTTTCCCTGGATGTGGAGTTGTCTTTTCAATCATTTGAGGAAGAATCACATTTAGGTCTGATGATCAGGTGTCCACAAAGTTTTGTCCATACAATATTGTATGACACACATGATTCAGTGTGTCAGTTTACTGTGTGATGTTGAAACGGTGTCTGTACAAGAAGTAGAATAAATATAGCTGAAATAAAAATAGTTTTGTAGGTTTTGATCTAATCAGAATTATTGATGATGTACTTTTATTCACATGGGGCCTGGAGTCTATCCCAGGAGACTTTGGGTACTGGGTGGAATGCATTGCAGGGCACACACACACATATACTACAGGCAGTTTGGAAACACCAGTTAATCTGTATGCCCTAATCTGTATGTCTTTGGATTGTGGGAGGAAACCAGAGTTGTTTGTCTTTTAGCTGTTCCCATCGAGAGGCCTCCGCAGTGGACATTCTAATGCGTACAACAACTTGACACAGGCTGTATGCCGGCTTTACGCAACCCTCCTATTTTTAACAGTGCTTGGTACCGGTACTGCATCCCGTGTCTGGGCTTTGGGCATTGGCTGGGAAATGCAGGTGAGAAATTAACCACTGAGGAGGAAACCAGTGTATGCAGAGGAACCCACCAAGCATGGGGAGAGAACATGCAAACTCCCCACACGAATGTGCACACAGACCCAAGACAGGAATCGAACTCTGTACCCTAGAAGTGCCAACCTTGGATATACTGACAAAAGTAAACAAAAAAAATAAAATGTGCTAGTTATGCTTTAACAAGTATTACTATTATGATTGTGATTATTATTATGACAGTTATTCTAAATTAAAATGCGGAAATGAAGTGTAACCCGCTCTTATTGGACGAATTTCAAACAGCTCCCTGTTTCCTGTCTAGTGCCCTACATACTGTACAAGCTCCGTTAGCTCCTCCCCTTCGCAGTACACTGAGTCACGGAGCGCGGTTTGGGACACAATCCGAGTGTCTCCGGCTTCACAGGATGACTATTCACGGCTTGTTTTGGTGTAACTGACCAGCGCTGGGTCTTCGGGCGCAGTTGGTTTTTCCGTATAATTTTTTAATTATTTATCGAAAGCGGGAATAAGTTCGCTGTCACCTGATACGGGATAAAGGGTAAGAATTATTTCCTGGCTACCCCGTGTAAAATACTTCACTTAATCCGTGTGTGTGTTCTTGTCTGACGAGCTAGACGAGTTAGCTTAGCTTTTTCCGCATCGGTACAGTGGCGGATAAGCTAAGCTAACTGGAACAGTTTGATGAACCTGGTTGGAAGAAACAACAATGAAATAATAATAGTTGTTATTATTATTATTATTGTTATTATTATTGTGTTAAAGACGACTAACTAATAAATTGTTTAATATGATAACATTTTACAGCAGGTAGAAAACATGGCTAACCCTCACAGGTGTCTCCTTATGTTACTCAAGATAGCGTTAGCTAACTGTTTATTTGATCATTTGTGTATAATGTGTACAATGATTTAATTATCAGGAGTAGTTAATAATTTATAACCTGTAATCGTTTTCTTATCCACAAATTGGTAGTTAAATTAATGAATCTGGTATGAAATAGTGAGTGATTATCTACACTTTAGTAATGGCACCCTTAATGAACGTCTCACCTGTGACGCAACCACAGACCACGTGAATGCACCTCACCGTTTTAAAGCCCTGACGCGTTTAAACCAATCAGATTGCTGGAATGTGTAGAGGGCGTGGCCTAGCGTCACTGTTCTGTTCATTAGTGGTGCTTGTGAAGCGAAGCACTCGTATTATCAACACACAGACTTATTATTTCCTTTTTTTTCTGTACAAAAGTTTGGCGCATAAGTTTGGTGCATCGTTCGTTGTAGACCCATGAATGAGGTGTCATACCGTGCGGCTTATTCGGGAATGGGGTGCTATGACTTTTCTAAGGTGTGTCCCTTAAAAATGTCCCATATACTTAACATTGACGCCAACATCAGCTATGACATCAGTTATATCTATGATTGACATCAGCTGGATCTATGACATGGCATGCACCGCTCAACATTTTCTGCCTCTCTAGTTTTTATTACAGCAGTAGTTTATGGACTGAACATTAGGGATGAGAGATGTGATTAAACCAGTCACCACTTGATACGATATTATTACCATATCTAGGTGATGATTCTATTAAAATTATGCAGACTAAGCAAATAATTCACTCCTGTTACACAGGATGAAAATGTGTAAATAGTACAGAGTACACTACCTGTAGGATTATAAATAAACTGTGGTTTTACATAAGACTCAACTTGACAGTGAGAGTGTGGACTGAGTGGCTGCGATTATAAAAATAAATTATTTTTTATTGAGGCGATATGTGTATCGGTACACAAAAGAATCACACTACTTACCTGAAATGACCCAGTCTCTACTGGACATTATTTCTGGATGACTGAACTGTATATGGTTGAAATGACAATAAAAGCCTACTTGACTTGGACATGTCTTGATGCATCTGGTTCGATTCTGAACTCGGCTGCAGTCTGTGTGTCTTCTCGCTGTGTCTCTGTGGGATTCCTCCAGGTTTCTTCCCAACTGCCAGAAATGTTCTAGTATGTTGATGGGTTAGACTAATATCCAGTCTACAATGTATTCCTGCTTCACAACCAGTTCTCCCAGGATAGCCCTCATCTCCACCACAACCCTGACCAGGATACAATGGTTACTGGTTTCTGAGTTGCGCAACGAAAAACTGTTCCTCTTCAGGTCACAATTTCAAAAGCCCTCAGGAACAGGAAAGGCATGCTCTGTTTCCTGTCAGTCACAGGGACACTATAAAGTCATTGGTGTCTGTAAGGTCTTCTATGTGGAAAAGGGCGGATAACACCATCCTCAGAGTTAGTGGGCTTCACATGTCTCTGTGTATGCATGTGTTTAGGGGTGGAAGTGGGGCAAAAGTAACAAGCAAACTACTTTGCATGTGATTTGGAAAACTGTAACAAGCCGAAAACAGTTACTGGGATTTGAAATGACTGGAATTGGGTTAAGAACTGTCTGATACATTATTAAAACCTATAGAGATAGTGCTGAACCGGCAACATTGTGGGAGTGTGAAATGTTGCCAGACGAAAAAAATGAATAGAGATGGCTTAAAGGCATGTTAATTAAGATGCATGATAAAAATAGCTGGCAGTAGAAACTATGTTTATACTATATACTATACTATAGCTATGTTTGATAGTGAAAATAAGAGCATTTTAATTCACACAACGTAATGAGATCTCACTAAACAACTGTGTTGTCATAAGGGAACCACTTGTGAGTGAGACTAATCAGAGGGATAGTGCACCAGGGTAAGAAGGAAAGCACATGAAGTGATGCAACCATCATCCATAGTGGTCGCTGTACAAGCCTCTGGAGACAGTGCTATGATCGGCGATTGCTTCAGTTGATCAGGTCTAAGCTAAGCAACATTATGTGACAATAAAATTAATGTACTGATTGAGCAGATTATTATAACTAATGGCGTTTTTTTGTTCCCTGATGGCACAGGTATATTCAAGGACTCAAATTTGTTTCTTTGGAGCATGAGGAATCATTTTCACACATGAATTCGCCACCAAACTGTGCACCGTAATCTAAGCTAAACGCAGTTAATGAAACCTTGTCGTGTGTGACTTTTTTTTTTGCCAGGCAGTGTGTTTCCAAGCTGTTTCTGTTTCACCACGTCAATCAGTTGACAAAATCCAGATAAAATGTTTGACCATTGATTCATAAATGTAAGATATGATGTGTAACAGGAGCAACTACGGATTTGTGATTGATTAATATCCAATACGATCTATAAAGTAACCTGTCAACGAACGTAATGTTGCCATGTTTTGTCTCTCTCTGCTGCCAACTTGGTAAATATTTGGTGCAGGTTAACGAGGTGTCAACGCGATGACTGTTTGTTCGCAGGTTTTTTTTTTTTTTTTTACCAGACCATGGAAGTGTCCTCACTGTGAGAAAGCTAACAGAGGTCAGTTCTGTGCCTTGGTTATTGTTAAGACTTTTGCTTTGAAGTTAAGATACAGCAGTCAAACTCATTTCCGAACTTTTGTTTGCTTTTGGTTGTTCAGATCCCGAGCCAGCTATATGTTTTTTGCTTTACAAATTGAAGGAGATCAGAATGTAGGTGTATAAACTGCTCAAATTACAACAGTTTGACGTTTCAGCTTACAGACACTCTAGAACACTAATAACAGTAAGCGTGACAGGAAAGAGTGTGTCGCCATGCTTACATAATTTTTCCCACTTAGGTGTATTCTGACAGGCTGGTCCTGCGAGAGAGATGTGTGTTTGGACAAACTACTGTATGTTGCACTTGCGTTGTTTACCGATAAATAAAATGAACATAGAGTAAGGCTTGGGATTAACAGAAATTCCACAATATCTGTTTTCCTCAAATCCTGAGAGCTCACGTGAAGAGCATAGGTCAAGGACACGGAATCTCTTGTTTCATTGATGTTCCGCGTCATTAAATATAAAGTACGATGTCATTGTTCTTCACTAAATGACCAGCAGTGACGTTACACAGAAAGACGATGAGTTTAAAAACTCTCTGAAGCTGTCATCATTTCCATCTTTTCCTTCACAAAGGCCTCGCTGCAGTGGCATCATGCCGGTGATTTAACATTCAGTGATTTATAACGCCTTTGTTTCTCACTTGCTAAGAGAAAGGCGAGAGAGAAAAAGCAGATGGATGTGTGAGCTAGTGTGAAAGAGACCACAAGTAAGTAAGGGTGAGATCTTTGGCTGTGAAGAGGTGTGTGTGTGTGTGTGTGTGTGTGTGTGTGTGTGTGTGTGTGTGTGTGTGTGTGTGTGTGTGCAGACCCAGTGCACTGTGATGGATGTTTTTTCCGTCTCTGATCCTCGCAGGTCGACAGCCGATTAAACCATGGAG
>QMIH01000075.1:322301-370946 GCA_003987875.1 Clarias batrachus
GCTAGTGTGAAAGAGACCACAAGTAAGTAAGGGTGAGATCTTTGGCTGTGAAGAGGTGTGTGTGTGTGTGTGTGTTTTTTTTTTTTTTTTGTCTCCTTTAGTGAGTGTGTGTTTTCAGACCCAGTGCACTGTGATGGATGTTTTTTCCGTCTCTGATCCTCGCAGGTCGACAGCCGATTAAACCATGGAGTCCATGCTCAATAAGTTAAAGAGCACCGTCACCAAGGTGACGGCTGACGTCACCAGCGCAGTGATGGGAAACCCTGTGACGCGGGAGTTTGAAGTCGGCCGCCACATCGCCAGCGGAGGACCGGGGATGAGCTGGAGGATCTACAATGGCACAAAGAAGTCAACCAAACAGGTGAGCTATTCAGGTAGACACACGACAACAATATGTACAGGTCCCATGTTTATAAAAATAACATTTACATTTTTTTCACCACCACAAAACTACCAACATCTCTGCCTAACAAACCAAGAACCGTTGACGTTAGGGGTGTGTCTGTGATTAATTTGATAACCTGATCAGAAGCACATCGTCATGTTCACATGACCATCAATAAACGGACTCTGTGTCACACGTGCGTGTGCCAGTTGACAAAGCAACAAGTAACACACGAGTTGAGATTTTACTAAACACATTTTAATGATTCTGTAAAGTGATAAACCCAAACAAATGTGACTTCGGTCTATTTTGTTGTACAGTAATAAGTGTAAAAGCCGTGATGCTCCCTAACAGTTCCAGCACCTTCTTTGTGTACACACCTTGTGTAATCCAATTATCATGGATAGATATCACTGAGGCCTGGATCATTTTATGGATGATTCTTTCCTTGTCATTTTATTAGACATCTGTTGTAACAGTGACTGAAACATTCATTTCCCTCGACCTGTTCGTAGGGCTTGGTGTTGCAGTGTTGGTGTTTTTTTTTAATTTTGTTTTTTATGGTTGCAGCAGCGGAAACACTGCGTTCAAGTCATGCAACTGTTTATGACATTATGACATTGCTTTTTGCATATAGCATCAGAGTAGGAAGATGACTAAGTACATTTACTTACTACATGATTAGACTTATTAGTGGAGACCTTTTACCAGGGCTACACGATACTGGAAATAAATGATGTTGCAATATCTTTTCAATAAATTAGAATATAATTGAACCGTTGATTTATTTCAGTAATTCAATTTAATTAAAAAGTAAAACTCATATATTATATAGATTCATTATATGTCCACAGTCTGATATATTTCAAGTGTTTATTTCTTTACATTTTGCCAATGAAAACCCAATGTTCAGTATCTCAGTAAATTAGAGTAAAACTCAAGAACAATAAAAAAAAAAAGAAAAGATTTTTAACACAGAAATGTTGGATTGAAAAGTATGAATATGTACAGCACTTAATACTTGCTTGGGGCTTCCTTGTTTGAATTACTTAAGCAAAGCGTCATGGCATGGAGGCGATCAGTCTGTGGCACTGCCGAGGTGTTATGCAAGCCCAGGTTGCTCTTATAGCGGCCTTCAGCTCTTCTCTCTTTTTTTTTTTTCTTCCTGTGTGCAAACATACTTGGGCGGACCCATGTATATTCTGTGCGTGGGGAAACACTACCCTGCATCGTAATGCTGAAACGATGCATCATGCAGCCCTACTTTCTACTTTTAGTCTACTACATCCTACAACAAATTGGGTTATAGAGTTCAAGACAAGATCATGGAAGGCAGTATTAGACATTTGTCTTTTTTTTCAAGGAAGCATGGGCTGGAAAATCGGCTTTGAAGAGGCTGCAAGGATATAGGAGAATGAGTTGCAACCGATTAAAAAATCAAAGAAGGGAAAACAAAAAAAATAATATAGTTGCAAGCAATGATGACGCGCACAAGCACCCTTTGCCATCGCCACCCCGGGGGCACCGCACAACTTGCACACATCACACACTATACAGGGCTAACATCAGTTTGGGCCCTAAATATTTATTGAGTGCGATAGCGTTAGTGTGTGTGTCTGAGGGTTAGAGTAAGTGTGTGCGTGTGATATGAGTGCGAGAGTGTTAACGTTTGTGATGTTTATGTGTGTACAATAGGCTGCAGATGCTGGAGAAAGAACGTGTCCCTGAATATAATGTCACTTAATATAAGGCACACAGAAAGTTAATAATATTTTTTTCGGTGTAAGTTTAAGGCATTATCACAGCTGACCCGTTTGAGATATCAAAAATCCCTCCGCAATTTTGCATCCTCAATGTCTTTAGATCACATTGGCCTGGTTTGGTGACGATCGTATAATTTCCCTAAGAGGAGTATATCAAAATCCATCAGGTGCGTTTTTGCGAACGACCCAAAATAACCGACCTCCTGTTGAGTTTAGCCCAGGATATGCAGTGTGAAAGTTGTCCGGCTCGATGAGCTCTCAATGTGTACCGAGTTTCGTGTGCCTCGTGTATATGAGCTATGCAGCAAAATCTCGTGTGTGGGGGCCCCTGAGGGCCCGGAGCCACGAGACTCTCTGGCATCCGAATGGCAGCAGATTCCAACCTGTCTACCAATTTTCATGAGTTTTTGAGCAAAAAAAACGAAAAGTCCAAAAGGGTACAAAAAATAATCCTTAGGAAAAAAAGAGGGTGCTATAGTGCTTGGGCCCTAAATATTTGTACTTTCTACGTGACTACATTTATGAATGCCGGTATGTTACTTAACCAGAGCAGTGCATAGTACTTGTGGTAATATCACCATCTGCTCTCTATTATGTGATTTGCTTTTCCTAATCACTGTGTTTCTTTGAAATCAGAAACGGAAACATTTGAAGATAGAAATGAGACGTTCACAGTCAGGTAGTACAGAGAGAGAGAGAGACTCTTTCATTATGAGTTTAAAGCTACTGTAAACTAATACAAGCGCCATACTTTTGATATCCAAGTAAATTTGAAGGTGAGTAATTTTGTACAAATGAAATAAAGGACGTCTACTTTTACGTGGATAATATTTTACCTCTAAGGTATCGCTACTTTTATTCAAGTACAGTATGTGTGTTCTCTGCTCACCACTGCATAACATGAGTAATGGATATCAGTTCATAAAAAATAAAAAAAAATCTATGCTAGTCCAGATGTTATGCTGCAGTATATACGCCACTTTGTTTTTATGATAATTTTATTTATTTATTTATCATTCACAGACAGTAGGCATTTCCATAATTAGAAGAAGTTGAATATTTTTGAATATTTTAAGTAATAAATATATTTGAATATTTTAAGATCTCACATGTAAGTTTAACATGAAACACAGAGTGTTAGATAGCAACCTTAATGCTCATTATGAACTATAGCTAAATCCTGGTGTATCGTATCTTATTGTATAATATGAATGTTTTTGGCCTGCGATGACTTTCAACAACGAGTACTAAAAAAAAAGTCAGTAACTTGAAAAAAGAGCTCAATATCATGAAATCTTGTGTTTTCGTCTTAACAGGAAGTAGCAGTCTTCGTATTTGATAAGAAGATCATCGACAGATATCAGAAGTTCGAGAAGGACCAGATCATAGATTCGCTCAAACGAGGCGTTCAGCAGCTAACACGATTACGACACCCACGCCTTCTCACAGTTCAGCATCCTTTAGAGGAGTCGAGGTGAGCCACTCACACACACACACACACTTAAACACACAGACAGGTTTTACAACATACACATTTATAGTTCAGCTCCATTCTAAAATGTAGCTTATCTAATTTAGAGGTCCTCTGACAGACTGGTGAAGTGAGAGAAGAGAAGGAAAGCGTACTGTACATGTAAAGCACTGCACTGCTTTTTTGTTTTTCCAGCAGTTCTCGGCTGAAATAGCGTCTCTTCTGTATAAAGCTTCATCAAAAGGCCTGTCTCAGCTTAGGGGAAGGGACCATGAATAATACATGTGTGAAAGAGAGAAGAGAGAACAAAGGTTTTTCGTCTCCTCATATTCAGCCAGTTCAGAGCATATCTGCGTAATCCTAGCGCACACTACACGCTTTTTAGTTTGACGATTAGTTTCTGGGGGCTCATATTATATTCTCATAGTGCCAATTCATCTGAGACTATTTGCAATCAGTGAGAAACAGCTAGAAAATTCTGATCCATATTCTGTGAAGCTCCTGTGAACCTAGATCTGTCATCCGTCAGTAAGATGGAAGCATAATAATAATAATAATAATGCCTCTATTATGAAACATTCACATTCTCACAGCATTGGCTTTCTTTGTGAGAAAGCAGGATTTGGGAAGCATTCCACGTGAAAAAATATTTTACTATTAATTAGAGAATCACCAATCGCCATTTTCTTTTCTGTTTTTATATTTTATTTAAAGTCTTGCCTGCTGATATGAATTTTTTTTTTATTTTAATTTTCTTGACAACATTTCTGACTAAAGTTTCTGTTACTTTTGAGAAAACAAATTATGTACACTATATTGCCAAAAAGTATTCGCTCGTCTGCCTTCACATGCATATGAACTTGAGTAACATCCTATTCTTAAATACGATTCACGTTTACTATGATGTTGGCTCTCCACATGGTTCAGGAATGTGTTTATGGGAATTTTTCACCATAATTCCAAAAGCGCATTTGAGAGGTCAGACAGTGATGTTTGTCGAGAAGACCTCGTTCACAATTTAAACTGGTGTGAGGTTGTTTTTCAGGAGTTAAGCTCAGCCCCTTCGTTCCAGTGAAAGGAACTGTTAATGCTTCAGCATACCAAGACATTTTGGATAATTTCATCCTCCCAACTTTATGGGAACAGTTTGGGGACGGCCCCTTCCTGTTCCAACATGACTGCGCACCAGTGCACAAAACAAGGTCCATAAAAACATGGATGAGTGAGTTTGTTGTGGAAGAACTTCCCTGGCCTGCATAGAATCCCTGACCTTCTCGTCCAGCATCAATGTCTGACCTCACAAATGCTCTGTGGCATGGAAGAATGGTCAAAAATTCACTTTACCTACCTTGTGGAAAGCCTTCCCAGAAGTGTTCAAGCTGTTATAGCTGTAAAGTGGGCGGGGCAACATCATATTAAACCCTATGGATTGTAGAATTGGGTGTTACTCAAGTTCATATGCATGAGCAGGTGAGCGAATAATTTTGGCAATATAGTTTGTTTATTAAGGATCATCTGATTGTGAAACTCTGGACCTATACCAGTGTTTAAAATAGTAATTTGGCCAATACCAATGTTATCTTTGTTTGGTTACAGCTTTTGCGTATTTTATTCAGTCTTCTTATGCAAAACAAAAAAGCTCAGGAATGTTGCTATATGTTTTATTTTGCCAGAATAATGGTACGGTTTGGAAATCCCTACGCAAGCAAGTTATTGGTTGTCTATGCTAATCAGCTTTCCTGGGGATATTGCTATGTACAGGCACCCGGCTCTTCCTCACTCACTACGCCACGCTGCGTCATAATATTGTGGTAAAAGGGGCTAGTTTAGGTTAGCGGGTCTCAACCTGACTCTCAACCTTTATGTTAGAGTTTTCCCCCTTTACCACACACATTGTACTTAAGAAAAGGCGATTAGTTAAATCAGGTGTGCTGGGAGCTGGAAAAACAAAAAAATGTGCAGGTTATGTCATAGAAGGAACTCCCTCTCCTGACACAGAGCAGAGTCTAATTACAGACTTCCTGTAGCGTAGCCAGTAGGTTGTGGAGGGGATGTGAGGTGTTCTCCGTGATGGTTATCAGTTTGTGCAACTTCCTACTCTCCATCATCAACACTCCAGGGGAGTCCCCAATATCGAGCTGGCCCTCTGGATGAGATTGTTGATGCCACTGCTTCTGGTAATGCTGACCCAGCAGACAGCATCTGGATCTTTCCCAGAGTTGCAGCTGGGTGGCTCCTGTTGTAACCAGTGCAAAATTGATATTGACACGACAGAACAAAAAAAATCAGCCACGGTCATCTGTGAATGCAAACGTATTTGCAGACAGGTCAACGCATTTAATAATTTGCAAAGAAATGTATAGGTTGTACTTTTATTGTCAAATATCAACATCAATAAGTTTTGATGTTAAGATCAAAAGATCTTGTAATAAGTACAAGTTAAAATAAATTTTTTTTTAGTATGTGTTTAAATAAAGTCTGCTTGCAAAGTCCATTACATTTCTTGTCCTGTACATTTCCTTGACGTGCAGAAACTGAAGCTGAAAAATTTATTTTATTCACTGGCCAACTTAAATCTCCTCTCTTTTTAGGCTTTGTTTAATTTTTCTCTTTAATTTTTCTTTAAGGGACTGCCTCGCGTTCTGCACGGAGCCGGTGTTTGCTAGCTTGGCTAATGTCCTGGGTCAGTGGGACAATCTGCCCAGTCCTGTTCCAACAGATATTAAAGAGCACAAACTTTTTGACATAGAGACAAAATATGGCTTACTACAGGTGAGACAACAGCGAAGGACAAATCCACGTTCTTTAATTCCTTACTTATTCAGTGGCTACAATTCTTTTATTTAATTGTACAGATTTGTATTAAACCATGCCATGAATGTTTATTGGCCAAACAGGTTAATTGTAACTATTATAACCCAAATAAAAATATAATAAATTCAGGTTGTGATTTTCATCACTGTAAATAAATTAAACATGTACATATTAGACCCACTTTATTATACGGGATGCATCAACATTTTGGCACATTTGTCTTGCTGAGTTAATGTTTGCTCTGTGTCATATCTCGTAACAAGATGTGACACACATTTTGTAGGCATGCTTTGTCCTTGGATGTCTTTTCAGTGCCCTCACTGTCCTGTATCTCTCTCTTCTCCCCAGATATCTGAAGGCTTGTCGTTCCTGCACAGTGGGGTAAAGATGGTACATGGTAATCTGTGTCCAGAGAACATCATTCTTAATAAGAGTGGAGCTTGGAAAATCATGGGCTTCGACTTCAGCATCTCCTCCAGCAACCCGTCAGACGCAGAGGTCAGAAACTCGGCGTGTAATATTCGTGGAGCTAGCCTTAACAACCTGAGTGGTGATAGAAACGTGTGTGCGTATTTCAAAATGCATTACAAATCACAGAGCAGGCCATTTTACAACAGACGTTTAGGTTTCCTGCCATCTTTAACCTGTTGTACGATATGTAAGGTCTTTCAAGTCAAACCAGGACTTTTGATTGCACAATAGAGTAAAAACTCCGTTTATTTCTCTATATAATCCCCTGCCATGATCAGACTTGCCTCCCTGTAATAACCCAAATATGTGGAAATGGCTTGGAGCGAAGTCAGATTTGACAATAACTCCTGGGTGGATTCTTGTAATGTGTTCTTGTAAAGTGGTGTTGGTGAACGATTGTGTGTACAGTTCACACAGGCAGATGGGTCTCTTCAACAAGTTGACGACAAGTTATCTGTCGATTTTTAAGGATAAGGTGTTTTACTCGCTGAATGTTCACAGGAACCATTCAAATGTTTTATTGCGAATAAAAAATAAAACGTTAAGAAATGTCAATAGGTTCTTAATGCCTTCTTTTACGAGACAAGTCCCAGTTTGACTTGAACACCCCTCGTCAAATATAATACAATGATAAATAATGTGGATCTTCTGTAATTTTTAAATGTTGTGTGTTTGTGTCTTTGTGCCGTTGTTCCATAGCCCAAGTATGTATGTAAAGAGTGGGAACCTAACCTGCCCTCTCTGTGCCTGCCTAATCCTGAATACCTGGCTCCGGAGTACATCCTGTCTGTCAGCTGTGACTCCGCCTCCGACATGTACTCTCTGGGCGTGGTCATGCACGCAGTCTTCAATGAGGGGAAACCAGTGTTCCAGGTCAATAAGCAGGATATTTTCAAGAGTTTCAGCAGACAACTAGACCAGGTGAGACTAAAGTATTGGGTGCAAAACACGGCATGTTTTTTTTTTTTTCCCCCTTTCGCAAAATATATACTGTCAAGACGTTTAACTTCTCAAACCTTATGTTTTGCACACTATGGTTAAATCATCACACTCGTCTCTTCATAATGCACTGCTATATATAAAAATAGACAAACCGAGAGCAAAAATAAAGCACTCCAGGGAAGACGGGTCAAACTCGTTTAGCATCACAAGTGTCCACGCAGACAGATTTGTCTCCCAGAGTGCATTTTTGTTCCTGCCTTTTAATTCCTGCTTGGCTTGCCCTGATTTCCAAAATTGTTCTCCCTTGTTTAGTGAAAAACTAATCCTGGGAGATGTCAAATATCTTGTGAGAGTAAATAGCTTTTGCATATGTGGCATTTAAGAAAAATAAATTTTATACTTCTTCTTGTTAAGCTGAGTCGTCTCAGTCCAGGAGTGCTTAGTAAGATCCCAGAGGAAGTGCGAGAGCACGTGAAGATGCTGCTGAGCGTCACCGCCAACGTGAGACCAGACGCAGACCAGATGACGAAGGTGAGATCCTGTTTTTCCAGGCTGTCAAACCCATTCGCTACGCCGCAGCATGTCTAACCCGGCTCATTATCAGCTCGATAAAGCTCACAGTCGACCCAGGTGTATTGTGCGAAGAAAAGAAAATCTGCTGAAATATGACACACCCCTTGCTTAATTTAGCCATGGGTTACGCAATACAGTTTTAAAGTATTGTCATAATACTACATAATACAGTCAGATGTAATCGGTCGGTGTTTGCTTTTTTTTTTTTTTCTCCTTCATTTCTTTTTTTAGATCCCATTCTTTGACGATGTGGGAGCGGTGACCTTGCAGTATTTCGACACGTTGTTCCAGAGAGACAATTTACAGAAGTCGCAGTTTTACAAAGGCCTTCCTAAAATCCTTCCCAAGCTGCCTAAGGCAAGTAATAACAACCATGTGGTCTGTCCATCTGAACTCGGCAGATCACAGCCCTGATCACACACAACTGTTTTAATTTTACACACTCGCCATGTAGTTTAAAGACATAAAGGATAGCGTTCACACAGGCTCAATGTACAGAAGGATATATTTGAGCCATGTGACCAGCGCATGTCTCCTACATTAGCTTTTGGTACGATTTCTTTGTTTATTTGTGTTACGTTGTTGGTTGTTGTCTTCTACAGAGAGTAATCGTGTACCGGATCCTTCCAGCCCTCACCTCCGAGTTCGTAAATCCAGACATGGTACCGTTCGTGTTGCCCAACGTGCTCCTCATAGCAGAAGAATGCACTAAGGAAGAGTACGTGCGTCTGATCCTACCTGACCTCACCCCAGTGTTCAAGCAGCAAGAACCCATTCAGGTACATAGTGTATCCAAGAACACGCACAGTAATGGAGTTCCTATGGTTTTCCCTCCTTAGGTGTTGTAGATGCTCTGTCTCAACAGACACTCTAATAGGCTGTTTCTCAGTTCAGGATGTTTATGAGCACAATCTGTTCCCATATATATTACATCTTTTGGCAAACCCTTTGCAGGTATTAGAAAGAACCAGTCGAGTGTGTGTGTGTTGGATATGTTGAGGGCGAAGAAAAATGTCTTAAGATAAAGTTAGTCCTGAAGTTAGTTTCTTTTGTTATTAATTAATTGAATTTTCATCAAGCAGAATTAAAGTAATTAACGACTTACTATACACTGATCAGCCATAACATTATAACCACTGTCCGGTGAAGTGAAAAACACTGACCACCAACCATACACCAGTAAACTAGTGACAGGATCACGGACACCCAAGGCTCACCCATGCGCACAGGCAGACCAGCACGTATGGTCCAGTCCCAGAGAAAAGCCAATGCAGCACAAATCGCCAAAAACACTCATTGTTGGTCAAAACAGAAAGGCACCAGCATACAAGTCCGATTCCAGCCCAAAACATTATTCATTTAAATAATGGAATTCTTAACAATTGAACCATACCCCCCCCCCTCATTCATTATAGTGTCAAATATGAAACAATAATGATTAATGTTGCCAAACTCGGCGGTTCCACTGAAAGTCCAAGAAAGATCAACGTAGAAATCTGTTAATGCTCAAAAACCAGCAGAATCGATTATGAATATAGCTTATCTAAAAACGTTCAGGACGGTGTGTAGACTTTATTAAACGTCTAACCCAGACTGGAAGTTTGCGACATCAGAAGAAGACGCTTCACAAAACGTTCATCAATAAAAATGTCTCCCGCTTTATTTTATGAGGATTAAATAGGGACAAAACATCATTATACCCAACTTTAAATAGTACTTATTCAGTCTTGTAGCAAGATTTCAGAGCATTTCCTGCATTTTTTTCAGCATTTTCAGTGAGTTTACACACACACACACACACACACACACACACACACACACACATTTACATCCTCAGAGCTGGCATTTTCCTTCCTCAGTTAATGTGTCTACTCATTATTTATTCTGTTTTTCCTTCATGCTCTCAGGCCAGCAACATGGTGAGTGGTTTTTACAACCTGCCGTTCAGCATGTTGTGATCGTTCTTACATGTTAGTCGCATCATCATCCTGAGTTCTCTCCGATAGTTTCCAGTAGAATGTAGAATACATTTTTCATCACTCGCTTTTTTAATAGACGTTAGCACTAAATATGATTAATATGTTGTAGCGATCCAGTTGGTTATTTTTATTTTATACCATGATCACTGAAAAACTTGTTTCACGTTCCAGGTGCAGTTTGACTGATGTGTAATAAAGCAATGATTGATGACTTGATTCAGTTCACTCTGATGCGTTTTTGCTTTTAATATTATTCAATTATGCTATTTCAGTAATTTTTACTTCTTTAGCACATGAAATATTTCAGTTTCTGAGGCAAAATGAAACATGTTAAAGTGGTGTAGAGTTAAAAAATAATAAAATGGCAAGTGTATGCTGATGTGCTCAGCTTCATCTGAACTGTGAGTAATCTGTAATGTGAGAAATAAAACATGATCAGAATCATATTTTACTATAAGAGCATGTTCTGAAGTGTTATATTTGTTTTATGCCATAGCAATTTGCCACTGCTTTTTTTGTTGTTGCCATTTTGCATTTATTTAAAATAACAGTTTAAAAAGTCATACTTTTACAAGGGTGTTCAAATCAAACCGGGACTTTTGGTTTCACAGAACACAGTTATGAGAGCAACACCACCAACACCGTGCTACACCAATGCACATATCCCATTTTCAAAATCATTGATTACATGGGAATTAGATGTTAATATCTAGTGTGTAATATCCAGTGCTACAATTTTCATTTGTGTAGTAAGCATGAAACATTTTTGAAGTACTTTTCTAATAAGAAAGTGTGAAACGGCATCAGTGTCGAGAGTCTGGTAGGCAGCACTACTCTCAGATCCATCCTGTAACACCCACTAGCGAATAAATCAACTGTTATATTTTGGGAAGGTGACACCGTTGTGCTATAGGTGGTTCCTAACAGTCCTTTATGTGCGGTTTGTTTTTAAGCCTTTTGTGTCTCTCATTCCCCTTATGTTCCTGCTCTCTTTCACTTTCTCAGATTCTACTAATATTCTTACAAAAGATGGACCTGCTTTTGACCAAGACTCCATCTGAGGACATCAAAAACAGCGTGCTCCCCATGGTGTACAGAGCGCTAGAGGCTCCTTCTATTCAAATCCAGGTACCCATGCAGTGAGCAGCGTGCTCCAGTAACATTTTATTGACGTTATACCTACAGTACCAGGCAGAAGACACACTTTTTTACTCTGTGCTTTTTCCTGAAAATTGGATCTATAACAGGGAAACTCTCTAATGACACTTGCTTTTGTTTTATGCGCGCACACACACGTGGTCACATTGTTATGATAAACATTACACATGCGCCCGAGTGTTGACTATACGAGTGACGCTAGCACACCGAGACTGAGCATGGGAGACGTATTACCCATAGTGCGGCGCGAGAGAGAAGATCCATTGATTCAGTTGTGAACATGCGACGCTCGGCAGATAAAGCGCATGCGCACTAGTTAAAAATAATTTTAAAAATTTGCTCGTCTTTGCTCGTAAAACGCTCACAGACCAAGTTACTCGCAATCCAAGGTTCCACTGTATGCAGCAATCTCAGTTGATATTGAGATGTATCTGCTACTTATGACCTGTAATGCCTTCATAACAGCTGTAATCGGAGGTGCCAGTTTTATCATGGTGCTTGACAAGTTTTGCGAATCCACTTGACGATGCACTCGCAAGAACTATTTCAAAAACAGCTGACCTTCATGACTTTAAATAACAAGTTTTGAAATTTACAGTATTGTTCTAGAATGTAGAAACTAAATCACTAAACCACACGAAAAAAAAGAAAATGAAAAGAGAATGAATGAGAAAATTGAATGAGAAGGTGTGTCCAAACTTTTGACCGGTACTATATACATGTTTTAAATAATCTTGCTATTATTTGTGCTTATACAATATACTTGCTTTACTTTATCGTCACAGGAGTTGTGCCTGAATATTATCCCCACTTTTGCTAACCTGATTGACTATCCGTCCATGAAGAACTCGCTCATCCCTCGTATCCGGATGGCTTGTTTACAGACTTCCTCCCTGGCTGTGAGTTCTGATCCTAATGTCTGTTGAAGTCGTTCATCAAGATAGAAAGATGAAAAGTTTTGCTTTGTCTGGAGCATTTTTATTCCCCCTTCTTTCTTTCTTGTTAACGAATGTCTCGTCTCGCAGGTGAGGGTGAACTCCTTGGTGTGCCTCGGCAAGATTCTGGAGTATTTAGATAAGTGGTTTGTCATCGACGAGATCCTGCCTTTCTTACAGCAGATACCCTCCCGTGAGCCGGCTGTCCTCATGGGCATTCTGGGTAATCGGTCTTACCATAATAGTTATGAGTTCTAATAACTGATAATCGACTATTTAACTGTTTTGAGGGCAAACAATAAAAAAAAGACAATAAATACTGAAGAATTTTCCTTCCATAACTGCTTAAAGAAATGCTTCATAGTTATATCTGGTTTTTTATTATTTTTTTAACTACAGGTATCTATAAGTGCACATTTACTCATAAGAAGCTCGGCATCCCAAAAGAGCACCTCGCATCAAAGAGTCTGCCTCATCTGGTCTCCCTTAGTATCGACAACAACCTTAATCTCAACCAGGTAACACACACGCACACAAATACTCTATACATAAATAAACTGTAGGCTAGTGCTGAGATTATGGAAAGGTAAATATTAGTTGGTGTACAATATGATAACATGCTTGCATACTGCGTTCTGTAAACACACACACACACACACACACACACACACACACACACACACACACACACACACAGCACCCCTGGTTTAAGCCCTCTTAGATTCATTCAGGTCACTGTGTGTTTCAGTTTAACTCTTTCATGGCCGTGATCAGAGATATGCTGACTCGGATGGAGGCTGAGCACAAGACCAAGCTGGAGCAGCTCCACAGCATGCAGGAACAGCAAAGGTGCCAGTTCTTTCTCTGCTCTAAAAATATGTGTCGCCTACAGAACACTTAAAAGTCAGCTCTGTTGGCTTTGATGAAGACATTTTTCATTTTAAGACAGAAGCCGCTTGAATTACTCGTCTTGTTTAGAAGGAGGTGTACACTCAACAATGCATACTGCGCGAGCTATGATTTCACAGCTACGCTGGCCGTCGTGGACATTTTTGTATTTAATTCGTCGTTATCTTATTATATGACTAAAGTTTGGTTTGAGCAATAGGGTAATGCTGGGATTAGAGTGTCAGTGTAGCTGCGGATTATATAAAGAAATTTATAGGGTTTTTACTCTCATAACTGTGTCCTGTTATCCTGCACAATCAAAAATCCAGATTTAACTTGGAACGCCCCGCAGAATCTGGTCTACTGAGTCTACTAGAGCTGTGCAATTTAATCAATAATGCAATTTAATTGCTCTTTGGTTGATCGATTAAATTATTTGAATCAGTGGGTCAGTTTTTGATTCAGAATCGATTCACACTTTTTACACTATTTAGGTAAACATTTCTATGTTAAATTCTCGAAAATTGACAAATTCCTTAAAAATCCAGCCTCTGCAAACTACTTTTAGTTTCCATGTTTTGCAAGTGTATTGATTCTTCTTCTGCTTTTACGTTTATGGGTATTTGGTGCAATACTGTCACCTACTGGATCTACTGCAAAAAAAATGCTTTGACATTGAAAAAAATCAAGGCAACATTTCAGTGCATATTATGATTTTTTCCCATATATTTTTTCATATATGATATAATAGTAATAATAATAGTATAATATATTAACCAATTTCCCCTCTCGGATTAAAAAAGATCTTTGAATCTTGAATTAAATGAAGCTGCTTGAGACAAATCAGACATTAAACGTTAGTGCTTTTGAATAAAATTAATCAAAAATCACGAAGCCCCCAAAAAATCATTAAATTGAACTTACCCATGATTCACAGCTAATTTGTTGACTGGAACATTACAGCGATTAATTTGGTCTTCTACTTTTTGACTCTCATATTGAGGATTGATCATTTTTCAAAAATTGCCTCATTATAAAAAAAAAAGCCTGATAAAAGATTGAGTGAAATTTAAAATGAACACATTGACATGCTGATTAAATAAAATGACTTAATAATCCAGATTTAACCTTTTAAAAAAAATAGCTTTTCTCTGAATCAAAATTTATTTATCGCTTTACAAATTTATTTAAAATATCTAAGTAACTTAAAAAGGAAATTCACACATTGGCAGTCCCCAGTACTTACACATATTTTGTCACTTAAGGGGCAGTGGTGGCTCAAACAGTTAGGCTGTAGGTTACTGGGTTTCTGATCGGAAGACGGCGCCCTTGAGTAAGGTCATTAACCCTACCTGGAGAGATTTATACATCACTTTGCAAACTGGTCTTGTTTGTTCTGCGTGTTTGCTGCCTGAATCTCATTCCTTGAGTTTGTTCCTTGTTTTTTTTCTCACAGTAACATTTAATCCATTCGAGTCACGCCAATAGGAAAAATACAACGTCTGTTCATTGTTGATGGTTTTAAAAAAAATATGTAATTTCTGAAAGTAATAAGGTGTTGTGTGTTGAACATTTCTCACATCGTTGTTGATTTGTACAGGTCTGTGTGTAACTGACTTGAAAACCTGAAAAATGATGGGTGTACTCTTACAAGGACTTACTCAAATAGACAGTACAAGTCCAAAGGGATTCAATTAATTAAATGAATTTCTGGATCTATACCAGGAAGTGAGTCATGAAGAGATATTTAGGTCTTTCTTGGCATCCATCAGTGCCAAGTCAGCATTTTTGCTGACTTGAGAGAGAGAGAGAGGAAGGCAGACACCATGCTGACTCATCTCTTAGTCAGAAATAGCTCAAATGTACTTATAAACAGAAACATCTACTATAGCAGTTTCTAATAATAATAATAATAAATCATATTTAGTTTTTTTAATGTGTATTAATGTAACCATTTTATTTATAGGAGCCTTAACCTCAACCAAATCAATCCATCAGAAGAGACTAAGAGCAACCCCAGTCCACCCAGCCAAGTTCGAGATGTGAGTGCTGTTCTAGCTTTTCTTAGTTATAGCTGAATTATTGCCCTGTTCACTCATTTGCCCCGTGTCTCTCCCAGATTGATGACATCTTCAGTGGAAGCTCGGCGAACGGCAAAGAGAACGGCTCCTCCACCTCCGCCCCTTCCCAGCCCTCGAGAGTAAGTCCAGTACACCATAGACACCAAACAGAAATAGATATCAGAACTCTATGATCACACGTCAGCTGTTACATATTGTGATGCGTCTAATTGTGCCTAAGTAGAATAGTGCTAGTGTTTCAAACTGGGCAGTACATGCAGTAATAACAGAAAGAGATAAGCTGAGCTGCATGGCAGGAGTTGAGATGCAGCCGAGGAAATATAGCAAATGATCTAAATGTGAGTAAAGTGTGTAAAGAAGATTTAAAAACGGGTGTTAAAACAGGAATAAAGCCCAGATCATGTCAAGTCGTTTTTATTGTCCCTTCTTTCTCCAGGACATTGGTGAATGACTTAACAGAAAACACAAGACTGCATTAAGTGTGAAATGAGTGCAAGACAGTAAATGCACAGGACAGTAAATGCACAGTAATATTGGCAGCAAAAGAAGTTCCATAAACATAAAGAGACAGTACAGGTTTGAAGGGTTACTGTCGCCATGGCCAGGATAAATCTGCATTGAATTAACTAAAACTAAACTAAAAAGGTTAGGTCAAGAAATATTTAATACATTTTAAAAAGTATAAAAATATATATATAATGAGACAACAAGCTTAAACTGAAAACAAATTAAGAAAACATACCGCTTCAAGTTTAATTTTGGTTTTGTGATTTTCCGATAGTTTCAACTTTTAAATGCCTTTGTGCAACAGCTCCTCATTCCTGAAGCTGATTGGTCTTGGTCTCAGTAGTGCAGGATGTACAGCGAATTAAATGCATTCTGATGTTTAACATTTGTAAAAAAAAAAAAAAAAGTAAACAGAATGTCAAGACTTTCTTCCATCAGGAGTGGATTTTCAGGACAGATGACTTGTTTGTGAGTGATTAAAAAGTGGTAGTGATCATTCACTGCTGTAGCGTTAGTGATAAGGGAGCTTGTATTTTTTGTGAATGTTCCACAATGTTCCTCATTGCTTTCCCCGTCAGGCCGTATCACATACTGTAGCACTGTTGATGATTAGTTTTTTATTCCCTACTCTTTTGTGTGTTAGGTGTCTCTGACTCTGGAGGAAAAGCAGCGCTTGGCTAAGGAGCAGGAGCAAGCAGCCAAACTGAGGAACCAGCAGCCTCTGGCTCCACAGAGCATCAAACCTACATCATCCACAACTGCACAGGTTAAACAAATAGTTCTTACACTGTCATCTTTAATAAAGTAGTCCGGATTATAGTGCATTATAGATTACGCAGGGACGTTTACGTTATATATACAAGCCCTCTGACTACAAAAGTATACACTAAGTCTCCTACATACAAACAAGTTCTGTTCTAAGAGCTTGTTCGTAAGTCTAGTTTGTCTGTAAGTCGAACAAACATCGGCTAGGTACGAACACAGTTGGCTACAAACCGTATATTACATTAAAGTGTTCTTTAGAATTGTGCCGTGTCAGCAATGTCTGCCATCTTTTCACCTCGCTCCATTCTTTCAATTATTTTCACTTTTGCCTTCATCATTATTGCTTGCCACTTCTTAGCAGTACCAGCTTCATCACAGCTACTTTTACAGTTGCTTTCGGACATCTTGTACTGCACTTACAGAGGATGCACGATGCACGCACGTGACCATGTACGCCGGACATGTGATCTAACTTTTGCTTTTGAACCTGCACAAATGCTTTGAAGAATGTTTGTGTGTAGGGACATAAATCATCCAAAGCATACACTGTGTAAACAATGCTTTTTGTCCCCCCATTTTCCAGGCCAAAGACCTGACCAGCAGTCTCATGAGCAACATGACATCACTAAACAGTCTCTCGCTGAGCTCCGGCTCTCGCACAGCTCCCATGCAGACAGGCGCACTCTCATCTGGTTTCTCCTCTACACCCACTATGGCTGGAATGGGCACCATGGCCCCCATCAGCAATGGGTTTAACTCTCCCATGGGCTTCCAATCAGGAGGCATGGGCATGCGCCCTACCACGCCCGGTCTCTACGGGGGCATGGCGGGCACCAGCAGTACACCAAACTTCAGTGCGCTCTCACCGAATCAGAACCAGTCCGGCAAGCCGCCTGACATGTCCTCCCTGGACTCGCTGTTCTCCGCTAACAAGCCCAAAGTCAGCCTCAACCAAATGGCTCCCAAACCAGCTGCCCCGTCCCCCTGGGTCAACCAGTTTGGTACAGGCCAGGCACCTCAGACTGCACCCATACAGGCAGTACCGATGGGAATGGCGGGAGTGCAGGGAGGGTTTGGAATGCAGGCTAATCCTTTCTTCAACCCCCAGAACTTCTCTCAGCCTACTGCTGCTGCTGCTGCTCCCACCATGAACACAGGCATGCTAAAACAGAGCATGTCCGTCAATAACGATCTGAAAGACCTCTTCGGTTAAAAGGCCGCTTGTTTCCATCTGCCCAGTGATGGGAAGGTTAAAGGAGATGAGTCAAAACGGACAATTGTTTTATTTTATTATTTTTTTTATTGCGCTGGACCTTGCAGTCAATCGGAGGATGACCACCAGCCTTAACCAAGCAGGGTCACGTGTCACACTAGTCTTACAAGTTACACTTGTTTTACTGTTATCCCTGTCTGAATCCTGCCCACTCGGCTCAAATGTGTTCCTTTTGGTTTGTTTTTCAAATCTCACACATCCTTTCCCACATGAAGGCAGAATTCTTTCCTAAACAAGGGTAAGGCATGGATGAAGTGGTGCATCAGCTGGTAAAGAATCCAATTTACTTGAACTCAGAAATGTGCAGGAAATTGCTTTTTACTAACTTTATACCAGAAGAGTGAGCCGTGAAAAAATAAGTGGTCTCTTTTTAATTAAAGAAAAGACATGAAAGGTCTTTTGATTGTTTTGTAGCCATCACAACTTTCAGGCTTGCATGATGTTCCTCACAGTTGCTTGCTAGCTTGTCACTGTTTCTAGTTTGTTCCTTAGAAAGTAACACCACATCAGGACTTTTTTTTATGATCTAAATCAACACTGCCTGGCCAAATAAAAAAGTCTCAGACTCTTAAGATTTAATTTATTCAATTTAGCTTTGATTATAGCACACAATGTGATGTCCAGTTCATGTGTGAAAACCATTCCTCATGCTCCCAGAAGCACTCTCTTCACAATTTAAATCCTGGAAATTTCTTCTGCACTAATAACGCACTAATGTTAATGTGTTAAAGCGTCCTTGTTTTCTTTCCATGATTTAGGCAAATATGAATTTGACCCTTCTCAAATGTCACTTTTTAAATATGTATTCTTATTTTTGGTCAGGCAGTGTATCTCTATTGTGGTAAAGAAAAATGCAAAGCAAATCACTGCTGTAAATTCTGCAAAAAAATAGAATATCTGGTTCCCTCGAGATGGATTTTTTTATTGCAAGACTTAGGATCATACATTCCTCCAATATTGCACCATTCATAATGTTCCTTGCAAACACTCTGACAGGATGAATTTATCAGCATCTGATGCTTAAACGTTGGTCTGAGTTGACACAATTGACGATTCATTGGCTTTCAAGTCATGAGCAATTAAAGTAAATTCAATTAAATTGAGTGCTCTAAGGAGCAAGTGGATTCGCAAGCGGATTATGAATCAAAAATGATCCCCCATGACATCCGTGTCATATTACTGTTACTGATGGCTATTATATAATGAATCCCAAATTACTTGATGTGTTACATTTAAATCAAATTTTGACCAATACATTTGATTCTATTTTGTTTTAATTTCTTTTTAATGTGGATGTTGCTGCACCAGGATTAATACTAATCAGTGCATTAAGAATGTTCCTTTATTTGACCCAGATTGACCCAGTGTGTTCAAGTCAAACCAGGACATTTAATAACAGAACACCTTTTTTCGATTAAAAACATTATTTTGAACATTTTAAACATTATTGGCCTCCCAGGAACTCTTTTAATGCCCCAAACGTGGAAATGGGAGCAGGGATGTGGAAATAATTCCTGTACATTTGTACAAATCCATAGATTTTGAAAAGAGCAGGAGTTCATTGGAACAACTTCAGTGGCCTCCGAGCCACCTGTCCCGGCTTGACTTGAACACCCCTCGTAAAATGCATCGATGTCCACTCAACACTAATTTGAAATCGGCGTTTCTCAGTTGCAGAATCTGTATAAAACTTCGATGTGCTCTAGCTTTCGGTTTCTCCTGATACCAAGCTGCCATTTCGGGTCAGCATCAGAGCGAGATGCGAGATCAGATATGCAGAGAGAGCGCAGTGCATCACTTCTCACCACACTTTCACCGCAAGATTCAGAGGAGTAAATAAATCAAGTCTGGTTTTTACCCACACGGACCAGCGTGATTTGAATCATATAGTATTTCAGGAAACGTCCACATTCACACCCACGCGCACAAATATACGCTGGTGCTGATGGGCTGCTTGTACCGTGCTGTGTAAATGTGGTCCTGACAAAAGGATATAAAAGTATGATTTATATATGAATGTGTTTATATGCGAATGAGTGAGAGCGTTTGCCTTTGTTTTTCCGCACATGCTGGAGTTTTTATGAACGAACCGTGGGCTATGGTTCGAGTTTGAGTGTAATCGAGCTTTTTGATTGTAACATGAGCAGTCCATGTACAGTAGTTAGAGAAAGTCTTAAACCTGGAGATCAGGAAAGACTTTTCTATGGGTATAAAAGGGGAATCTGACTACGTACAAAGCTGTAAGCCTTCAGTGAAATGTAGCGTATGTGTAGGTCCGGTTTGTGTCTGACTTGTTGTTTGTCCAGCTGCTGAGTGATTTCTGTTTAATGTTGGCATTTCTCGTTACTGATCGTTTTCACCGGAGCCAATGTGACCGTAGCATTGACACTGAACTGATTAAAATGCTAAAGAATAATAATGAAAAAAAAAAAGCTATATACATAGACCAACCTAACCTTTTATTTTTTTTTAACCATGACCAAATAGATATCACGACTGTGTATTATATTTACATATCATATGAATGAAATGTATAGTATACTGAGATTTATTTGACATTAAGAGTTTTTTTTTTTTTTTTTAATATATATTACCTTGGGATCACTTTCATAAAGGGGACCTCTGAGTACAAATGTACAAAAGATAGAAGCCTTATGAAGAGAGGTGTGCAATAATAGGTCTTGGAAGGGTTTTGTGAAAATGTCTTGAAGTCAGTGTGGGTTTTATCGCCTACGGTTTTCATATGCGGACAGTATCAAATCTATCATCATACACCTATATTTTCTTAAAGCAGCATTTCCGGTCATTTTAGATTTAGGCTGAAAATAAATCTTAAGAACAGAATCTGGGACGATATTCCATTTTATCCATTTCCTTTTGAACTTTTCCTTTTAATTCATTTGATCTAGTTTCAGTTGCCAATATTTAACTTGACCTCTAAAAAAAAAAAAAAAAGAAAGAAAAAAAAGAAACAAAGCCTATTCTTCTATCTTTATATTATACCAATGTAATATGTGTACAGTGTGGCACTTTTGTGAACTTTGTATCGTGTTACCAGATTGTACTGTCTGAAGTTGACAATTTCATGAAAGTCTGTAAATATTTCTCAAAATGCACACGCTGGTGTTCTCTTCGAAGCTTTTTCGGTCATTTTGTCGAACAGATTTGATCATGTAGATTCCTAATTGCAGTGTATAGTTTTGGACAGAAAATAGATTTGAAGAATAATCAGAAGGTTGAAAATAAAGATCTTCACACAAAGCGAAATGGTGAAGTCATTTTGTGTTCAAGCTCCAGTGTGCTCCTGATGCGGCTTCCCGGAAGCCGTACGCCTTGTTCGATGAATTTATTGGATTTTCACAAAGGTTAAAATAAACCAGAAATTAAACATTTTCATCTTCTATACAGCTTTATCCTAAGTGCAGGGTCTTTGGGGATCTCAGGAGATTTATAGCAAAAGGCAGGGTACACCCCTGACAGCATGCACACACACTATTGACAACAGCATTGGGAACGGCATTTAACCTAATCTGCATGACTGTGGGAGGAAACCAGCATACCCGGAGGGAACCCATCAATCTTGAGGAGAACATGCAAACTTTACTTGCACAGACCCGAGGCAGGACTTGAACCTTGGAGGTGTGAGGTTACAGTGCTAACCACTACGCCATCGCTATTATTTTAGCTTTCCTTTCACGATTGTGTTATTAAAATTATAAATATCAGAATAACTCTTTATTTAAAAAGAATCGGTATATTGTGATAACCCTTGTAATCCAAAACTGAGCCGGTTAAACAAATTCAAATTCCAATTTTATTTGTCACATACACAGTCATACACAGTACGATATGCAATGAAATGCTTAAACGACCGCCTTTGACCTTAAAATAAGGTTGTTAAAAGGAAATAAAATAGAAAGTAAATTTAGCTAAGATAAGAATAATATATCTACAGTATAAGAAAATATAATACAATATAAGAAAATCTAGCTGTACAAATATATTTAAAAAATTTGGTGTAGAAATGAAGTGGGAATTTAAATAGAAATGTGCAAATATGCATGAAAGTGTCTTATGTGCAACCGAAATAAAAATATATGAAGGTGCATTTGTGTGGTCCATGAATGTCCAGAATGAGTGCAACTGTGACTTTGAGCACAGTATGGTGATAAGACACTTATTCACAGTGAAACATTTGAAGGTTGCACGTTTGTAAAAGACGATCCCAGCCGAGGTGGCTCTGAGCCCACTGCAGTCGTTACCATGAACATTCTGTGAGTGGAATACCTGATGCTTACAAATCGACACATAATTTACTGCCAAACTACAGAAGAGACACATCTGTCTGTGGAAACTGTACACATAGTCATTTACTAACAGCCCATTCAGTCTTGACCTCTTTCCAGATGTTAAAGGAGTTCCCGGGAGGCCGGCGTTTGAAATGTGATGCAGGCGGCCTGATCACGGCACCAGCATACTGAGAAAACGTTCGACCTTGATGGTATCCAAGCACTCGTGAAATGTTGGGATAAGTGTAGCAGGGGAGAAATAAAGCTACTTATTACACTCATAAGTGTGTTTGGTTATAATGTGCAATAAAAAGTCCCGGTTTGACTTGAACACCCCTTCTACTTGCAGACTGACAAGAAATGGACTATTTTGCTGCTATTTTTATCACTCTGCCACTAGATGGTGGAGGTGTTATATTTTTGGATCATCTTGATTCCTTTGGTGAGAAGGTGTTGGCTTGTTTTCAATACCAGCAGCTCTGAGAGCAGTGCTGACTGCAAGCCACATCACACATTTATATTAATGTGCTCGCTATAATACGCTGATAGTAACAGCTCACAAAAATGTTGGGTTTTCTGATGGACTCACAGATGTTTCATGCCAATCCTGTAAGGTCTCATCACATTGGATGTGTGTATGGCAATGATCTTACTTTCTCTATTAAACACACATGTTTTTTAGTGTTGATTTTTAACCTTAAAACAAATGTATAAATCTATAAAGTAATTTAAAGCGCCTAGATTAGGCAAAATTCACTTTTGAATTATGAGTTTCTGACTCACTCATCGTTTATACCACTTTTTCGTATAGACAGGGTCACGGGGGGCCTGGAGCCTATCCCAGGAGACTTAGGGCTTGAGGCGGGGTACACCCTGGATGATGGGCTGCCAATCTATAGCAGGGCTCACAGACTATGGGCAATTTGGGGAATGCCAATTCTTTGGATAGTGGGAGGAAATCACAGGGAGAACATGCACACTCCATGCACACAGCAGCAACCCAATCCGGCGGGAATCGAACCAGGACCCCAGGACCCTGGAGGTACAAGGCAACAGTGCTAAACACTAAGCCACGATGTGTTTCTAATCGTGTATTCTATTTCTTGTATCATGGGCACAAGCAAAAAAATCTGAGAAAAACTCATCCCCTTCATTTTCTTCTTATTTAAATGTCTGCATTTTCCTGCTTTTTAAAAATGCTTCGGTTACACAAGGGTTCATGACACTTGGTAAAACAAAGTGGTAATTTGTTAAATTCTCCAGCTCAGGACCTTGCGCTCCCTCCCCAGGTGTCATCATATACAGTATACTATATGTGGGTGTAGCACGCTTGTGTTGTGAATTGAGCATTACACATGTACAGCATGAAATAGGAAAACAAGCTCTGTTGGTGGCTGTTTTTTAATATTAAGTGAAGCATTTTTTTTTTAATAGGAAAATTTCTACAGTTACCTTGAAAGCTCTATGTGACATTTCACTCTGGACCGCTTTCTTAATCATGGGCAAATTTTGAAGCTGGTGATTCAACTACACATGGAGGTGTTATACTGAACCTACAGTATGAGTGATGCTATTTGTAGTTACTTTAAGGTACTTTAAGTACATGACCATGTTAAAACAATGTCAATTTTCAGTGTTGAGTGACACATAATGGGAGAGTTTGGATTTTTTTAAAAACCTCTTTCTTAAATTAAAATTGAGGTGCAATAAGTACATTACAATAGGTCTTGGATTAAATTTGAATTAAATACACCATAACTTTGAAAAATATCAACTTAATTGAGCTCAGTGGCACTGCAGAAACGTTATATGACTATCAGCTGAACTTTGAAATGGAGTTTTGCATTGAACGAGGGTTTTGGAATTTGGCTCCGATTACAATGCACTCACACTCTGGGTGACAGACCTTATGAGTGGAAAGTTTATAATCATCGAGAACTACAATAATATACTTGTATACAAATCAATTTTGATTTAAGACAGACTTCAAAAACTACCTGATCTGTCCCTTTAAGTGAACACATGATGCAAATTTCATGGCCTATTTGCTAATGCTGTTACCATGGTAACAAAAGCGACGGGAACTGAATACAGACGTCACATCTGCTTCAGCAAAGGAGCGTGGCGGGATGCAGTTTGACAGTAGCAGGGTTGGGCCTGGCAAATTTTGAGGATTCCACCAAATTTCAAACAAACAACTGTGAGTAAAGAAAAGCAAATTAAGTTATTTGAAAACAAATGTAGACAGACTCTGAACCAGTCAGACAGACAGATAGACACCCAATGAAGTTCCAACCACAAAGTCCTCAAAGTCCCCACTTCCTTAATTTCAAATGGATTTAGATACCTGAAAAGCGCTTCATCGCTCCTCCTTGTTCCTTTGCTTGACCCAAATTATTTTTAATATTCAATATATATTCAATATATATACAGTATATATGTTAGTTATGTTAGTTTGTTCGTTAGTTTGTTCCATACTTTCCCCCCTTATCTCATCTTTTATTTATTATTTAGTCTGGGTTTGGTTTTATTGTATTCTCCATTTTCCTTTTTTCAATGTGAGTTTGGTTTGTTCCTCTTTTTCTAACCAGAATATCTACCACTAGTGCTGACAGCAGAGAAATGATGTGTAATAATCTAATTATTTTCCTATTCCTTTCCCAACAGTCATGTCTCACCTGTCCTTAGTATGCTTAAAGTTATTTAAATAATTGTTTATTTTTATTATACTCTTTTTGCTTTTATAATCTCAAGATTACATGTCATTTAATGATAAATTATTGAACTTATATCAATATGATTAATTTTGTCAAAGCTGGTAAACAGTAAATGTGCGCACAGATGTTGACTAGATGAGTGACATATGCGCACTGAGACTGAGCATGGGAGACGATTACCCACAATCCCATAGCGCACGAGAAAGGGAGATGAACATGTGATGCTCGGCAGACAAAGTACATGCATACTACTTGTATTTCATGGCCTCAATTGTTTATCAAGTTAAAATTAATTGCAAAAAATTTTGCTCATCTCGCAAAACACTCACAGACCAAGTTACTCACAATGCAAGGTTCCACTGTACACATAGTACATACTGTATCAATGTGAGCTAGGTGGCTGTTAGCTGAGTTAGTGAGTTAGTGTAGCTTCTTTGAAACCTAAAATGTCCATATTAGTCATTGGTTATATACAGTTGATTATATGACATTCTTCTTGTTATATGTAAAACGCAGATAACTATTAAAAGAAAATCATAATCTATTTATCACAAATTTTACCTTATTTTCGATGTCCTTGTTTTAACCAAGGTGCATATATAACATACACAAGAAATCAGAGTCCCAATCTTCAGATTTCCTGTTTATTTCAAGCTTTATTCGAGTACATGATAAACATTGGCATTTGAATATTAAAGACAGTTTTCATCAAAATTTGGTTCAAGACCAATAAAACGGCAGTGATCTTTCTTAATCGCAGCCACCAAGTAAACAGGCACAAATTAGAGGCTTCTCTTCTAGCCCATGATAAAGAATGAATGTAAACTGGGCCCTATTAGGGCAGTGGATGTAAGAAGATTAAACTATCAACAAGTAATAAACCTTTTACCTTTAGACCATAAATGCATACTTTGCATACCAGTTAAACCTGTTTTTGATCCAATTAGGTTTTTTCAGTAAGTTAAATTACCAGAATTGCTGATATATGGATAGACAGAACAACAGTTGGGATGGCCCATATAAAAACAAAAGTTTATTATATGAAAGAATATCCTGAGGAATGCTAGACACGACGAACCTGCCGCCTTGTGCCAGTGGACAAATTTGTCTGAGTCATTGCTGCAACAACAATAAAAAAGAATGAATTGATTTATTATTATTATTATTATTATTATTATTAATAATAATAATAATAATAATAATACATTGTATTTATTGTTTTATTATTTATTTGAAAGATTCTGAATGCCTTGTGTGTTTGTATGTGTGTGTACCTGTGAAGTCGAGTTGATATTGGAACTTCTGTGAGCTGTATCTTATTACTCCTGATGTGTTCTGCTGGTATTGCATCTCAATTTCCTGACTTGACATGGTACATCTCCCTTTCCCACTGCCCTACACAGACAAACACACACCAGTTTTACAATAAGATTGTTTAATGGTTCTGTTTTTAGCCCTTCTTTATCTAGCAAACAAAATTTTTGTCCTTTAATATGTTATGAATTAGTTTTAGGGGAATTCATTTCGAGTACACAACCTAGTCAGAGGTTTTTTGAAGTCGCAGCAGGCAGTTACTTTCACTGTGTCATAAAAGATAAGAGGGGGTAAAGTTCCATTGTAAAAATGCATGCAACATATCAATTTACAGGACATTGAGGCCATTTCCACAATGCATACTTACACGGCACGAATTGTAAAGTGGGAGAGTTTCTTTGTTATAATTACATTTTTTGTAGAATCTTTAAAACAAGGCTTGGGCACAGTCATTCCCTAAACTCAACAGTATTGAGACTTAATAATAATGTGTTCCTTAATGTTCACTTTGTTTAAAAATCATAAATACAACTGTGTGAATTCAAGTAACCATTTTCTTTCTTTCTTTCATCTTTGCAAACAGTTGTTTTTTGGTGGCATAAGGTGGTGGGATGGCATAGTTGTTAGCACTGTAGCCTCACAACAGAGGTTAAATTCCTGCCTCAGGTGTGTGTCTCAGTGGAGTTTGCATGTGGAGTTCTCCCTTAGTGGGTTTCCTCCAGGATCTGTAGTTTCCTCCCGCAATTCAAAAAGATTTTTACTTACTTACATGTTTACTTTTTTTCTGAATGTGTGAGCGTATACATGCTTGTGCCCTGTGAAGGACTGGCACCCTGTCCAGGGTGTTCCCTACCTAGTGACCCGAGTTCCTGGGATAGGCTTGTACTTGGTAGACAGCGAGTGAGAGTGTTTCCTCTCATCTCATTACCCCTCAATTTGGTCACCTGCCAATTCCCACCCAGGAGTCACCTCTCCCATCATGCATCAGTCACCAATCAGGGAAGGTGAAGGCTATCACAGTTGCATGCATGATGTACTGTAGATCACAGATGGTGGTGTTTTGATTGACAGAGGAGTGAGGGAGTAATTATTGCCTTGGGTCCAGTCCAGGGTTTTAACTTTGATCTTGCAACAAACATTTTTTTCATCCTGTGGAGTTATGAATTAGAATTTCTCTTACTTTAATAAAGTCTTTCCAGTAGCCATCCATATCTTTAAACTGCCAGCAAGCTTGGCACAGCGCACTGTAAAGGGAACAGCGCAACAAACAGCACACAAGTTATGAATTCAGGCTAAATATTTAAGTTTGGATCATTTTTGATGCCACGTATCTATGACTCTGACTTTAAACAATGTTTTAGACATCATTGAGGAGCCCTACCTGCTACTGCTTTCATCTGCATAGATTCTCCGGATTGCTCTTTTAGTCTTATAAGTGTTATTGATCTGGTACATACCTGTGAGGGGGGGGAATGACCATGTTAAACATCAATAACTGTGAGTGAGTTATTGGTTAAAGCTGGTTTACAGTAAGTCTTACCATTAAAATAAAGATTGTAGCTGTAGCGCCCAGCTCTGAAAGCAAGCTGGCCCTGAGAATTTCTCTGATACTGCCTCTCTATATCTATACTGTCCAGAGAGGAATTCTTAAACACACACACACACACACACACACACACACACACATACAGTACTATGAACAACTCTGATACATCCTTTATTAAAGATACATTACTCTCTAAAGATTAGTGCACATGTAGACTATGTCTATGTCTAGGAGACACTCACTGGTTTCTGATACTCTGTCCACATGCCTTCATCACCCATAAACTCCCAGATAACCCCTGTGGATGGATTCGCAGAAGCTGTAGCTGATGCAAACTGCTCTGTGGTGGATGTCGACTGTTGAGAAGTGTTGAGACTGGACACACACACACACAAAAAAAAAGAATGGAGAAGAAAGAAAGAATCACTATACAGAAGAGTCTTATAGAATTTGTCTTCTCATCACCTGTTGTTTACATAGACTGTTGAGTTAAACTTTGGCCTCCTCCTCACTTTCCTCTGTTTGTGAGTGGACAGGTTTGTTTGCATCATAACTGTAAAAAAAAAAAAAAAGTTTAAACAAATTCTAATGTCATTTTTCTGTGTTGTATATGTGTAAACAACCACAAAGCACTTTACCTGAGAAGTCCACATTGTATGTATAGCTTCCAACAGTAAACTGAAAAGATCCTGTGGGGTTTAAGTTATACTTCTGGTCTATGACCTGACTGCTTAATGATAATGCCGTGTTACTCGATCCCTGTGTGGAATGGCAACCATGGAACATTTAGGAGGTCCATACGTCCATGAGTTCTTAACTAGTCTATGAGCATAAAATATTCCTCTGCTCTCACCTGTCCCCCATATTCACACCAGTGATTGTTGTCTCTGTAGTACCAGCCAATATCTTCTGTTTGGTTGTAAGGCATAGACGATAGTCTCCGTACAGCGAGGTTAGGAAAAGGCCCACTTATTGTCATGTCGTCAAAATCAATGTGTAGAGACCTGTCAAAATGAGCATGTTTATCAGAACCTAATTAAATGTGCTCAGCAAAAGGTATGCAGAAAGAAAACTAATAGAAAATCACCCCAGGTTTATATCAATGGTGATCCCTTTTGCTCCTGGCTGGCAGTAGTTACACTCAATTATGTGATCATTGTTTATGATAAACCATTGCTGTCCATCAAAAAGCTGCCACTCGTAGTGTTTCCCTGTGAAAGAGTAAATGCATTCACAATGTTTAATAATATCCTGATATATATGTAGGTTTCCTCTTTTTTCAAATCACTTCCTATGCTAAGTGGCATCTCAGCTGTTAGCGTTCTGTAAAATTCAAATACCAAGGGTGCTGTAGAGATATTGATGGGGTTCGAGTAAAACCCATAGACTGTATTTAAAGAACTGGACAAACCCGCCGTGACGTCTTTCATAGTTTTTCTGATGAATGGTTTTAAAGCTTTAACGTGGGACCTATAGTCGTCGGCATTTTAGCTGGAGCTTGAGTTGACTCATCTAACGTTGGCTATTCCATAAATGGAATAGGCGAATGGGTTCCCACCTACAGCACGTAACTCAGTTACCACCCACAAGCTAGCAAGCTTAGCTTATAGCTTATGCTATAATGGCAAGCATTAATTTATATGCTAATGCATTTGATGAACTTCAAACCCTCATTCAAGCATCATTCAAACCCTACATTGTATGCCATCTTGTGTCAACTCCCACGTTTCTTGTGGTAAGTAGTTAAACTACAATGATTTCAGTTAGCTGGTTATTGAAAGTGATGCATAATAGACAGCTAGCGGTTTGACACTTGCAATGTAGCTGTCACTCAAATTGACCATGCCTGTAAATATACATAACGTTATGGGTAAATATAACTTTTAATTGATGAGTTACCTCCCCACCCCTACCCCACCCCAGACAGTTGTCATGAATAAATGAAATGCTTCCCTAACTACTGATATTAGTTTCGCAGACGTTTCACTGTACATACTATGCTCTTCAAAATGTATTGTCTTAATCATTATTTGTATTGTGTAATACACAACCTACAAAAATCATAATTTTTATGATTTATGCAATTGGGTTTGGGTCGTGTGTTTGGCATGATAAAATGGCCACGTAAAAAAGGACGGCACATGAACATAGACACTCGCACAAGCTAGGAGCAATTTACAAATGTTAATTAGCCTAATCTGTATATCTTTGAACTTTGGGAAAGTAAATTGAGTACCCAGAGGAAACATACAGAGTACACAGAAGAGGAAGAACATGCAAAACCCACATAGAAAAACCGGAGGCAGAAATCGAACCCTTGACCCTGAAGGTGCGAGGTCACAGTCACATTAAACTAAAAGCTGACCTAAAAACTAAACTCTCTTCTGAAACTCACTGACCATTAGATATAATATTTTGCCAAATCTATTACTGCTTGAGGACATTCATTAAGTTCATGGAGTGTACACAACAGTACAGGCTGGGTCTCAGGAGCTTAAAACATTGAGCATTTGAGAAAAAGTCTATCTGTTCTTCTAAGTGTAAAACAGAAGAACAGGTGATCTCACCTGAAGCATTTGTTTGCTGGGAAAGCGCTCCATCTTCCTGAAACATGTCCTTTGTAAATAAAAGAGGACATATTGATCTGGCACATGTTTACATTTTTAAGTCTCTAACTGCACTTTTTATTTCAAAATTATATTAAAGTTGTATCAAAGCTATATTTCTACTTATTTCTACATTAATAAAAAGTTTTACTTACCGAATTCGTCTCACTAGGGCCTGAGAATACCCATCGTACAACAAGAAAAGAAATGAATCTCAAACAACTGGTTAGATCACTTTTTACTTCATACTCATCAGTAACAGTAAACCCTTAAACATTCTTAAAATCTTAAAGTCCCAGTAGCACAAAGAAGTACATTTAAAGTTATTCTTAGACCATAATCGAGTGAGACCGTAATCAGGATTGTATTGTTGAAAGAGAATTTAACTCATGTCTGGAAAAGGACATCTAATGAATGCCATAAATGTAAATGTGAACACGGTGTGAGATGGAAATACACTCTGAATACAAAACCATGTATGTTTGGTGTATAGGCGTCTTATATTCATATAAATAAAGGTTTTCTATATTTTAATGATTTCGGTGGAAGTCTGGTTGCTTTTCAATTAAACAAAGTAGAGGAGAAGGGGCCTGCTTGGTACTGTGTTCATATCTGGACTATTAGATTAAAAAAAAAATAGACTATCATCTATTTTGTGAAGATCATTATGCTGTGTTAGAAAAAAAAATCTAACATATTAGAATATTAAATCTAATAGAATAACAATAGATAATCTAACATATTATCTATATAAATAAAACACATGTTTTGTCTGTACATTGGTCAGAACTCGCTCTTTCAACGATATGTTTACATTTCATACACTGGAGGACCTGAAACCAGTGTCAGTCTTTTTGTCTGTTGTATGTCTGTCTATACTGTAGGTCTGTCTGATTGTGTGTATGTCTGTCCAGCTAGATTTTGTCACAGTATCACACAAAATTGCTGAGCAGAATTTAATGAAACTTTGGCAGTACATAGGTATTTGCCTGACATTAAACCAGTGCCATAAATGAAATCAAAATGTTGAGTAGAATTCACATATAACTCTTTTGGTGGCAATATTAATTTTATCATAATATAATGGTTGTTCTGTGTATGTATGTATGTATGTATGTATGTATGTATGTATGTACGTATGTATATATACAGTCAAGCACGAAATTATTAATACCCCAAAGAGTATGAATAATTTTGTACATGCCTCTTCTTGTGTAAATGTAAATAAAAGCTGAATATATATATATCGTTTTCCACAATGATGCCTCTTGTACATCATCTTATTATCTTCTGGGAGATGCCTGTGTCATTTGTAATCAAGAAAAAAACTTGCTGGTTAAATAAAAGTAACTTTAAGTCAGAATTTCCCAGGGGTATGAATAAATTCTGGCTTATACAGTACTGTGTTAGGTTTTAGGTTTTACTGAGCATGCTGGAGAATATGAGGTCTTTTGGTAACTTCGTCACACACTCTCGCTCCTTTCTATTTTTATGCAAAACCCAGGAGTCTACATTATTGATTTTTTTTCCCCCAACTGAAAACTGGTCTGTCATGTAATATGTCGCTTTCTTTACAGGCATGCAAATATTCTTCTGTAATGTCATTTATTCATTAATTTTAGTGTATCTTTATAGGGAATGGTCTTGTACATAATAATGCAGACATAATAAACTTATATAACAAAATTTGTACTACAGATAATATGGCGCCTAAGACTTTTGCACAGTACTACACACACTTGTTCTATTCCTCTCTAAGTAAATTGTTTTCATGTTTGATGTCGCCTGACAGCCATACAAATGCACTCAGAGGAAGAGACCACACTCTGATACACAAATAGACCTACTCAAATTGCTGCAGATGTTATATAGATGAAGATACACAGTAATTGCCACACTTAAACAATATTCATCCTACTGTACACACCAGAGTGAACACAGTGACAACCAGCCCCGCTCTCCCCTATTATAAACATTAAAACTCCTACAGTATCCACAGAAAAGAAGAAAACAGCGACTGACTGTAAATAAATTCAGCTCGTTTGAGATATTTAGGACAAATTCATGACAAATCATTAACAGCTTACCCGGTGTCCGTTCTTTGAGAAACGAAAGATGAAGAACAGAAACGAAACTGATGACTAAAAGAAAAATGTTTAACCCTTCATAAACACAGTGCAGGTCTAAACACTGTGAGTGAAGAGGCAGTACAGAAGAGCTTGTTTTTTTTCTTCTTCTACTTCGCTTTCGGTTTCCTTTCTGTTTCAGTCATTTTAATATGACAAGCTAGCGCGTTGTGCTGCTTCTGACACTAGCTAGCGTGTGTTTAGCAGGAAGAGAGAAAGAGCTTTGCCTTTAATATCATCATATAATTTGAACACAAAAATCCAGTACAGACCAGGTGTGTGTGTGAGTGGTGTGATGTGCTTGAGTGTTTCGTACAAACTGAGTTTCCTGACCTGCACTCTCTATATATACTGTATATACCAAGCAATCCTGGACCAGTTCCAGAACGTTCTCTGACAGTCTTTGACGTCATGCATCTGAGCAATGGAGTCTTCTCCCTGTTACTGCCAGTGAGGCTCCTCCACTTTCTGAGGACCACCACAGAGAGAATGAAGAACAGCTTTCTCCTACAAGCCATGAAAGTCCCTCAACAAGGGCAACACCTAGGACTATTTATACATACACACATAAACACATACCTTGAACATTAGTCACACACCCAACATTCCTCCTGATTGCAGTATTGTAACTACGCATACACCTGCGCATACTGTATTTGCATGTTGTACTTTAATTTGCAGGTAAAGGTACAGACACAAAAGTGTAAAATGGGAGGCATAATCTGGTGTAAAACGTGCCAAGTTCTGTGCGGGTTCTGTGTGGGCTGCTGTGGTGACCCCTTGATAAGAGCAGCTGAAAGAAAGTTTTATATATAGAGAGTCCTCCAATAAATGTACACACACTTCAGGAAAAGAAAAACTTATACTTACATTTATTGAGACATCATGAGATTAATACAAATTACTTTTGGCCACTACAAAAGGTGCTCAAAGTGGTGGCCATTAGCTTCCAGACAAGCTTTTCTTTTCCTAAAGTGTATACTGTACAGTATATAGGAGATGGACAATGAAACTGAAATGCCTGGTTTTAGACCACAATCATTCATTAATATGGTGTAGGGCCTCCTTTTGTGGCCAATACAGCATCAATTCATCTTGGGAATGACAGATACAAGTCCTGCACAGCGGCCAGAGGGATTTTGAGCCCTTTTTCTTGCAGAATAGTGGCCAGGTCACTACATGATGTTGGTAGAGGAAAACGTTTCCTGACTCTCCTCCAAAACACCCCAAAGTGCCTCAATAATATTTAGATCTGGTGACTGAGCAGGCCACGGGAGATTTTTAGCCAAAATTTAGCCATGAAACCTCCAACCGTGTCCAACCTGGCCAGTGTTTCAGTTTCATTGTCCAACCCCTGTATGTGTGTGTGTGCGTGTATATAGATATCCTGATGCACCTTATGTTATCCTGTGTATCTGTGATCAATAAAAGTATATTGATTTTAATTTGATTTACGTCATTGTTAAGTTTCTAATTAATTATAATTAGGAATTATTGATTGATGGGTTCGACCTGCCTCAATACACTTACTGGCCGGCCCTGAACCAAGAGCGAGAACCACATGCATGATGTGTGTGAAGTTCTTTGTTTATTATCAGCAAAGAGAGCATATTTAAGCTTTTGCTAGGTGCCCTGTATCATGTAAGTCCCATAAATCAAAAGAACAAAGATTGAGAACACTGACATCATAGAGAGACCCGAGAGACAGACGAACAATAAGAATCACATTAGCAATTTCCGGTTAGACAAAAGGGTTTCAGTGGACACCAGGTATTTGCATATACAATACTGTGCAAAAGTCTTAGGCATATGCAAATACTGTAACTGCTGTAGAGAAAAGATTTCTCAGAAAAATGTTTCTACCTTCAAAAATCGTATAATTAGTTATAATCGTATAACTAATTATTTTTTTACATTTATTAATTATTAAAAAATACATTTATTTAATAATAAAAAAATACATTTGTTTCATTTATTAATTAAAGAAACTAAGAATGTGTGATGATCATGTTAAAAAATATAGTCTCAGGTATAATTCTTGCAGTTTTATGAGAAAATGCTGATCTTTTAAGGATACCTGCTTAGTTTTTGCTTATTTTTTCATGCATGCAAAACCCAGACACATTCAATTTGTTTTTGTTTTTTTTGTCTAAAATGTGTGTGTGTGTTTTTTTTTTACATAATATTCTGCTTTTCTTGCCTACACATTAGATTAAAAATTTTGCTGGAATACTAATGTTGTACAATGAGGGTGTTGTTTTATGGACATGTACATTGTTTTGCACAAAATCTATAAGAAAACCTTACACTCATAGCATGATTAATACAGAATATTGAAAAAAATATTTCCTTATCTTTTACAAGAATTCTTAGATAAGTAAGAAAACTATAGCACAGTACTTTATTGCTTATTTTATTTTTTTAAATTATACACCTCTGGCAAATGGCATTTTTATATTTAAAAATAAATGAAGAATACAATAAAATAAAGAATGATCTAAAATATAGCACTTTTAAAGTCCTGATGACTTCATACTGCTTGTAACGTTTTTGCAAAAAAAAAAAAAATCCTATAAATTATAAACAATATCTAGTCACCCATAAATTACTTCAACCGGTAAAACCAATCACCATAATCACTTTGGTAAATCTTTTTTTTGTTTGTTTGTTTGCATGTAAACAGTTTTGTTGGTGTGTTATATACATTTACACAATATGTAGTTTCTTTAAATGGCAGCATAAAATAATTGTGTAAATTCAAATAAATGTTAATCATCACAACCAATTCACACATGCTTCAAATATCATTCCTACATCTTTATCTTGTGCAAATGTCTGAGCTTTGCTGAGAGAGAGCCATCACTGCATCACACGTCGGATGTGGCGAATGGCTTGAGTTTTCATGTTGGTTTGGATCATCTCTGTTCAAAAAAATAAAAAATAAATAATCCAAAGTCAGCAAACATCCAACACAAACCTTAAAAAGAGTAATTAACTGACTGCATTAATATGATTCATTATATTATACAACTATGATGAAATTGTGACAAGAATTTCCCCTTTTTAGCAGCTAAACCTATCCGAGGATTGAGTTAGTTTCTAGACTAACAAAATGTTAAAATGTATGTACAGTAGAAGCTAAAAAAAGGCTGAACAGTGTACCACAACTTCAGAGTCTGCCAAATCTTTCTAGAGGTCTTTTGCAATATAACGGGCGTTCTGACTTGCTTTTCTAGCAATCCTATGAGCAGTACTCTCTGATATTTTTTTTGGTCTTCCTGAAGGTCCTTATCTTGACCTCAACTCTTCCTTTTACTTGCCTTTGCAGAGTGCTAGACAACTGCTTTGGGGAACCCATGGCTGCTGATTGTTGAGACAGGTCGATATGTCTGGGTATTTAGTTTTAGAGCTTTAAAATTTGCCTCACCTGGCTTTTCCTAACGATAACTGTGAACAATTCATGACCCTAACAGGCCAATTAAGGACTGATACCTTGGTCAAAGTTACCTGAGAGCTCAAGTCTCCTGGGGTTCCCTTTTTTTTTTACTGAGTACTGCTTATCCTTTTTACTTAAAAATTGTAGAAAACAAAAACAATATACTGATTGCTTACAATATTGCAAAATAGTGTTTCAACTTTATGCCTTTTGGAGATCATTTCATCTTCCACTTGCTTAACTGTTCACATTAACAGAAATTCTTACTTGAGGTGCCCAAACTTTTGCATGTCACTGTAACTGCTGATTATTACTAAAAGCTATATAAAACGTTTATTTAATTCTATGCGATACCTAATACAAATATTATGTATTAAGCTATGTATGGCAGAGGATGACCCAAACCCAAGAACTACACACATTCTAAGAGGTTCTGCAGCAATACTTATACATAATAATAATTAATAATTTTATTAATTAATCAATCAAGTAATTAATTACTAATAAAAAAAAAACACTACCTAGGAACAAAAAAGTGTAATTAGCAGTAATGTTAAAGATAACTAGGGATATCTTGTTCCTGCTCCCTCAAATGCCTCGTTATCAATTATCACTGATTAGAATAAGAGTATTGTATGACAAAAGTATGAATATAAGTTTGGTGTCATACGTGAGAAGTCCAGCTTGTACTGATCTCCCCTTACAGTGAAGTTCATGGTACCCTGAGGATTACGCTGGAACTCTGCCTCAATGTTTGCACTTGATAATGAACAGGAATCCTACAAAGAGAGAGAAAGAGAGAGTGAGACAGAGATTTCACCATTAGGGAGGGAAAGAGAGAAACTGGAAGCATGTAAGGTAGATTTTATGTGCATATGACTGGATTTCAAAGGACCCAACATATTTCTTTCAACTATAACCAGCAACCTAAAAGGAAGAATCAACATTTAAGCAGAAATGTTACTTTTTTGTAGTTCTGCCCTTCAACATTTCTCAAATGCACAATGGAATTATCATTTCACTCAAAAGAAAAGTAAAGTTCCTTTACTTTACTCACAAAGTTTGAATAAAAAAAGTGTACACTACTTTGTGTGATGTATAAGGGCTTAATTGTATTTTTCAGAAATATAGCCTTTGTGATTGTGTTTAACAGTTGTTGTGTCACCTTCGAAAATGTGAGTTTTTAGAATCTTTGCATATTTCTATGTGAATGAGTGTAAATAGAAGGCTTACTCGTGATTTGAAGTTATGCCAGTTTCCTCCTCTCCCATTGAACTGCCATAGAGCAGTCTTCTTGGATGTAGATGTCCGCAAGGACCCCAACATTTTTGTCAATGCATTCACTCTATTGAGAGAAGAGAGCAGATGATTAGCGAGGTTGGTTTGAGTTATTGCAGGAATGTCTTATCTTGCTGATCGTAGTTAGCAAACATGTTTGAGGTCTGAGACCAGTATCACGTACTACCTAGCAATGTCAGAGAATAGCTCTAAATAGGAGGATCCTTTTGGTTAATTCTTCCTTCTCCTCCTGTATCCTTAAACAAAATCTTGTCATTGCAAAGCATCACGGCACATGTGGAACAATGTTGCTCAGGCAACGTCTTCACACTCAGGCTTCTTTGGTAATCTGATAGCCAAGCTGCTCTGTCACATTGTAAACATAAATCTATACTTATTAACCATTTATGCATTTTCATTGATAAAATCCATGTACAATGTATCACCAGAAATACTTTATACCAGCTGTCAAGCATGGTGGTGGCAGGGTGATGACGTGCGCTTGGTTTGCAGCCACAGGACCTGGGAATCCATTAGGACATTGATGAAAAATGTCACAATTAAGTTGAGACAAATGTGAGGCCAAGTTGCCACCGTTGAGCCCCTAAGTTAGGCCCTTAACCCTATCTGCTCCAGGGGTTCTGTATCCTGGCTGATCCTGCTCTGTGACCCCAGAATATAAACCATTAACAAACGTCAAGATGAAATGATAAGCAATGAGGCTGCATACAGAAAGATCAGGTATTCATGACCAGAGGTGGAAAGTAACGAATTATATTTAATCGTGTTTTTTTTGTGTACTTCTACTTTTTAAAATCTGTAATTTTACTTTTACTTAAGTATGTTTTGTTTGAAGTATTGTTATTCGCTAAATTTTAAATGATATTCACTACTGAGTAAAAACAAATGAATGAAAATGCAAAAATACTAAAAATATTATGCTGTGTATAAATGATTCGTTGTATCGTGACCTGGTCGCGCACCGCTCCAGACTCCACTCCACGTTTTCTGACTGTCCCCACATCGGCATCTACCTGACCTTCCACACGGTCGCTTCCGCCATGAGAGTGACGTCATCAACCAGCGCCACCATACAGTATATAAACAGATGTTCTATCAGTTTGTCAAAATACTTCTGTACAAATTTCCTATTGGTAGAAAAAACAGATAGTTATACCGGTTATCTAAATTGACACAAGACTACAAAAAAAAAAAAAAAAATGCAGTACTCAGTTTTAACATGGGCAGCAGATTCTGACACATGACGGTACTTCATCAGAATGTAATTACTATAGTTTTCATATGGGTACAAACGATAAAAAAAAGAATCACTCCTACCCTTCAATTCACATGTCAACTGTTAAATATACGCATGTGAATCAAATAAAATGTCAATTAAAAGCACAAAACTATGAAATACCTCAGTAAATTTAATCGTGATGTATTTTTAATGTGAATGCGCAGAAAGCCTAGGTATGATATAATGATGAGTAGGATGAATTGATAGAACATCTGTGAGAAACGCGGGACAGAGGAAAGAGATTGTGATTTTGGCATTTTGATATTTGGTTGTGTATTCTGGTTTTGACTTTTTGCCCCACAATGACTTTGATTATTGCTTTGAACCTTTGGTTTGGTTGGTCTTTGTATATATTTGTAGATAATTTCACTGTATGTTTGTGCACTCACCAGTTGTAGGGGCGTGGCTGCCATTTATTTTGGGAAAAGGGAATTTATTCACTGTTTTTGGTTTAGAGAGTCAGGGAAGGTACCTGTGTTGTTTTTTTTTTTTGCAGGTAATCTAGCTACTAAATATAAATACCATTTTGTTTATTATTTTGGCCTGGGTCCACCCTGAATCTGATCCTCCTCCTGTTTTGAGTGTGTGTATATTTTTTTGTAAAGCAACCCCCGTTGTTAAAAAAATTTTTTAGTTACATTACATTTACATTACATTTTACTTTTACTTGAGTAGATTTTTATAATGGTAACTTTACTTTTACTTCAGTAAAATTTCACTGAAGTAACAGTACTTTTACTTGAGTACAAAATTTTAGTGCTCTTTCCACCTCTGTTCATGACTGTGTCAGCAAACTTTACCCTCCACTTTGAGTAGAAACATATTTTGGACGCCTTCTGATCTTCCTCTTGTGACCTGTGGACATATTTTCCTGACGCATGCCTGACAAAACACATACACACAAATTATGACCAGTTACACCCAAAAAGTGTACCAGATATAATGCATTTGAAAGAAAAGCTTCTACATCTTTAACTTTTTTGCTTTCGTTTCTGCTTCACACACCTTTAAATCTTATCTCGTAGTTGGTACCGTTGATGGTGAAGGGAACGGTGCCGTGTGGGTTCTTCTGGAACTCACTTTCCAGTTTGTTGCTATCGACTGGACTAACGTTCCCCTGTGCATCCTGCAAATGAATTCAAAACATATTCAAAAAGCATTCCTCTTCCACACACACACAACACATATAACCCTATAACTATCTATGATATGATGTGATTTGAGAAAAAAAAATATCACATTTTGCAAAGGAACCCATTAAACAACGTTGTCACGAAGCGGCTTTACAGAAATTTTAATTTTAAATAAAAATATTTTTTTTAATAAATTTATAGCTTTATCAATTTATTCAGTTTATTCCTCCAATAAAAAAAAATCATTTTACAACATGCTCATTCAGATCAAGGTTTTTGAAACAAGTATTGTAAATATTTCATTATGTATTGTTTCAGCATGTATTGTTCTGTACTTTCCATGAATCCCTGCAAAGGAGAATATTTGCTCTTTTATTACTGAATATTTACATATCCTATTCTTTCTATATTCTTTCACCTTTTAGACATATAATATGCTGTACATGCACACAGGAAGAGTACTGAGAAAGTTATGACTCGGGTAGAGCTGAATTTCCTATTATTTACCTTATTTCCATACTTATGCCAGCCGCGATTTCCTCGGTAATACCACAGCCAATCGCTTTGTTGGGAGCCTTTGCGTCTGACCCGCAGGTTCTTCTTCTTTAAGATGCGCATACGTGTAAAGTCGATCGACAGAACACTGCATGTGCACATGAAACAATTGTGCTGGTTCATCAGAGTGTTTTCTTAAAGTATGAATTATTAATAAATGTATATTAAATAACCGAAGCTGTTGTATCGCAAACAGACTCATCCTATTCTTCAGGGATTAACAGTTAAGCCATGCTTTTTGTTCTGATCTAAATCTAAAACTAAATAAAGTGAGTCACAAAACTGCCAAAGTACAGTTACTATTCAACAAGCTACTGTTTCGAACAAGCGATCTGATTGGACGAGAGACAAGAGCTACAGTACCTGACAAAATGAACATTCAAAAATCAGAAAACATCTGATAACATTGTCATTTTAAACAATACCTTGTCAACTTAATATTTGCTTCTAAGTCATTCAGGATTGCCTCTGTGTTGTTTAATTTACGCATAAGGCGAGCTAGAAAGCTAACTAACACAAGACTGATTACCAAATACCTCTGTATCCCTGATCAAGGGCACGACTTTGTGTGTGAAGTAAGTGATTATACACCCTTGTGCAATAACTTTCCACGGTATTTGGGATTGTACCCCGGAAAGCAGAAGTTAACTGAGCTGATATTCTACAGAGGAATAAATGGAAATATAAAGATAAACTTTACCAAAAGATTCTCTAACAATCCAAAGCTATTATTGGCAGCAATATCATGTAGTTAGTTGTTGAACTTTCAGCTGCTTCCACTGAATGGTCACAGGAGTGGACCATCTGATCCGCACAACAATTTGGCACAGCTTTTAGGCCAGATGCCATTCCTGATTCAACCCTGCCATTTTATTTAGGCTTAGGACCAGAACTGCATCTAGTAGCTGGAGATTGAATCTGGGCCTGTCACATGCTAAGTGAGAAACCTACCATTGAGCCACCAATGCCCAGCACTATTACCCAAGGCTATGGCAGCTCAGATGGCTAAGGCATTGAGTTACTGATTGGAAGGTCGGCGGTTTGAGTTGCCATCATTGGGCTCTTGGACAAGGCCCTTAATGCTATCTGTTCCAGGGGTGCCGTATCATGGCTGACCCTCTGCTCTGACTCCAATTATTATCCTTTCACCACATAACAGATAATATTTAATATGTAAATTTAAACTGGAATACTACCAAAGCCCTTCTCTTCATATATTCTTCCCATACTAGAAATGTCAATCAGGAACACAAATATTTGCATACATACCCACAGGGAGTGTTGTAGAGCTTAATGCCTTTAGTATTAGGTCGTGAGAACTGAGCTTCCAGGATATAATCATTCGCCACATCCTCCCAGCCATTCCCCAAATCCAATTGCCATTTATAGGGTTTGCTGCTGTCTGAGTCACTGTCTAGAAGATATTAAATCAAACAAATTATACAGTTTTTTTAATAAAAGCCACTGAAAATCTTTTAAAGCTCACAATGCAAACAAGCCCAGATCGTTTTTATCAACAGTCCTTCCAGTGCCTATCTGCAAAAATGTATGCCAGGCTGGAAAGCAACAAGCAAGACATGACTTCTGAATTGACAGGTGATGGGAGACACCTGATTTGTTGGATGTTGGTGTACTACATAATTAGCGTTTCAGAGAGCTCGAGTACCACAACAATATTACTGAATGGAAAAGATTTAAGACCTTTAAGTGATTGATATAAGACACATGAGGATACACATACCAGATGAGGAGCTGCGACGGCGTTCTCTGCGCCCTTGATTCTTCCTGCCATTGCTCCTCTGGTCAGATGGCGGGTTAGTCTCCAGGATATGATTGAGGCGACAGCTGGCACCATAGCGACAATTGCCTTTCAAAAAGTACCTGCATATGTGCAGGTATGGACACTTGGTGCCATTGCGACAGTGCTTTTTGTTGTAGTATTTGCAGACCTGCTTTTGAGTCACAGACAACAAGCAAGACTTTTAATAACCATTATAAAACTGATGATTTATTCCCAGTGCTATACTTCATGATTAGTTAGTGTTCTTATTAGAATATCAGTTTATATCATATCATATATTATAGTATATGTACAATTACAAACCATTTATGTATATGCATTATCTGTAACATACACTGATCATCCATAACATTACAGTTTAAAACATTAAGCCCAATATTGTGTAGGTTCCCCATGTACCACCGGAGATCTGGGGACTTTTGAGATCTTCGGCCCTTTGCATGCTGGGTCCAGTGTGCAGCAGGCTCTGTTGCGCTAACTGTTCAGGTGCCTTTCTATGACGGCCAGCATTGACGTTTATTTCAGGAAGTCATTATCATCAGTCATTATTCTGGTATTCTTGGTATTTTAATCCATTCACGTGCCATCTGGCACATCAGGCAACAGATACTTCTAACCCGGGAGATATAGCTGACTTTTTTCTATAGCTGACTTTTTTCTTTTTTCTATTTTCTATACTTAAGGGGTTGGGTTGCCAGCTTGATGCCATATTGACATTCATACACTACGGGCAATTTAGGAATGCCAATTAGCCTAACCTGCATGTCTTTGGACTGTGGGAGGAAACCAGAGCACCCAGAGGAAACTCACCAAGAACATGATCCATGCACACAGACCCAAGGCAATATAAACGGATAATCAATGTGTTAATGTTATGTGTGATCGAGTGTGTAGCTAGAAGCAGCTGCTGAGTTCTTTCATGTCCCTGTGCTCTCTATCAGGATTAACCAGAATGAGTAATTACTGTACAAATTAGTACATTAGGTAAAAGGCTACAAGGCACAATCCTAATGATGAACCAACTACTGTATTAAGATGATGAGATTAGATCAACAGCAAAAAACAATAAATGAGACATGGCGGCGGTACGGTGGTGTAGTGGCTAGCAGTGTGGCCCTGCACCTCCAGAGTGGGGTTTTCTCGGTGTACACTGGTTTCCTCCCACATTTCAAAGACTACAGATTAGGTTCCCAAATTGCCCATAGTGTGTGTGTGTGTGTGTGTATAGAAGATGATGAAGAAGATGAAGGAGACATGGCCGTGTATACTGTAGTATGTGTGTAGTGTTACCAATCCAATCCATTGCAGGGCAACACTCACTCATTCACACACTACAGCCTACATTATTAGTGCTGCTAACCTGTATGTCTTTGGACTGTGGAAGGAAACGAGTTCCCAGAGGAAACCCACCGAGCACAGCATACAGACCTGAGGCGGGACTCGAACCCGGAGGTGCAAGACCACTATAATGCTAACCACGATGTCACTGAGTTTAATGTTAGGACATATTCATTTCTAGTGACGCTTTTTTTTTTTTTCTAAAATAAATAAATAAATAAATAAATAAATAAATGCTGAGTCATGAAAATTTTGCATGAAACATGTACAGAACAGATTTAAGACATTTTTATCATTGTTGTCATTTTATCTGCTCATGAGCTCGTCTTATACATATGAATTTTGCAAACAGTGAAAAATCTTCTTAGCTATCTGTGATGTGTTTGCAAAAAGCCATGGCCAGGGACTGAAGTGTGAACAGAAGTGACGTGTAGCAGCAGCAGGGGAAAAGCAGGGAAAGTCACCTGTTGGTTTGCAGAATCTGAATCCGATTCTGAATCCGATTTAAGCTCTACGTCTGTGTCACTGTCGCTGAAATCCGACACACTCCTGTCTACAGAAAGGAAAAGGCCGAGTGATCACACCAGCACTCTGAGTCTCATGTAAATAAAGTCAGTGTTCAGCGTCAGTCGAGTTTTAAAGGCGACTGCTACAGTGTACACTTTTACTACACCTCTCACTAAAGCTGCCACCAAACACAAGAACAATAATAATAACAACAACATATGCCGTTAAAAACAACAATAAAGAAATATTACTTCGTAGCGAAACGTACCTGACTCGTCCTCGTAGTTCGAAGCCATACTTATACTGTAACTAAACAAAACTACTTTCAATTTCATTTCGTCCAAAATGTTGAGCAACACCGTGACTCAGTCTGAGTGACAGCTTGGAATGATACTTTTCTTAAAACAAGCATAAATATAACTATAATAGGTTCCACACAAATGAGTCTATAAGATGTGAAGTTTTATATAATGTGAAATATTCATAAAACTTTAATAAATAGGATATTAGTTTTATTAAGCGTAACATGAACCAGGCCACTAGGGGGCGCGACAATATACTGTAATGCCGTAAAAACTACACTGTGCTGCCATCTTGAGGACAAGAAATGTAACTACAGAAAATAAATATTATATTTTACAGTTCTGTTACATATTTAGCAAAAAACAAAACAAAACAAAACAAACAAACAAAAAAAAAAACAGTGGCACATTTAGCTGTTATTTCACTCCATTTGTTCATGTTCACTACATAAACTTCATACAATTCTAGCAGGATCACATTTTTTCCCCTCATAAAGTTGCAGATGGGTCAGTGGTTAAGTCATTGTACTATAGTTTGCAAAGGTCCCAGATTCAAACCACCCTGTTCCCCTTTTAGGATGATTTCCTTTTTTAGAGTTTGCTTCCCATCTAGGCAAAATTTCTACCCTTTCTCAGCGTTTTCTCTTTTAGCTAGCTTAGCTAATTATTTGGTCATAAGAGGAGCGTTCAAGTCAAACCGGGACTTGTGATGAAATTTCTTGTGAACGAGGGCGTAAAACCAGTTGTCATTACAGTTGTCATTGTATTTTAACTAACAGAAAACTTCAATTATATAATGTGATGATGGGACTCTTAGTCACATTAAAACATTTGAATAGGACAAATGTTTTAAAGAAGGCTGTACACCCATGAACGACGATCCCGACTGAGGTAACTCGGAGCCCATTGCTGTTGTTCTCATGAATGTCTGTCTTGAAAAATGATCAACAACTTGTCACCAACTTGCGGATCTGTGTCAAGGGGAACTGTACACACAATCATTCACCAACACCACTTGAGCATTACAGGAACTCAGAGTCACTGACTGAGAGTCACTGACCTTACTCCAGGCCATTTACACATGTTTTGGCCATTAAAAGAGTTGCAGAGAGGTCAGCGGTTCAGAAGCAAAGCAGGCAGAGAAAACATTCCACCTTCTACCAAGCACGAGTGAAACGCTGGAAATAAATGCATTAGTACCGCAGAGATTATATAAAGGTTTTACTTTCATAACTGTTTTCTATTATTCAATACAACCAAAAGTCCCAGTTTATTTTGAACATACATATATGATATATGATTTCTATTGTAGTCTTGGCAGGCTTGGGATTTAGAAGCATTACAGATTTGCCATCTTGCACTGCTTTAATTTTTTTTTTTATAATTGATGCAATGATGTTTTGTGCTACCAGTTTGCTATCCACAAGCTATGCTTCTAATTCTATGGTGATGTATAGTTAGAGTTTAGCATTAATTGTTTCGTAAAATCTGAATAGCCGATCAGTATGGTGAAAATCACACATGAAATCATACAGAAGAATATGATGTTACATATATTTTATTTCAAAATATTCTTTTTGATGAGCACTGGTCCAAGCACATGCACTTGCAGTGTGAGCTGCTGTAGCCTGCAGAAAGCAGAGTGCGATACGCATGCTGTGTGCTGTTTTAATTAACCATTCTTTATGATGTGCCATTTGTCATGCTTTGCCTTATGGACAATAAAGTCCCATCATCGTCCATCTATGTGGGCTACACTGACACTAATGACAAACACACAGCAGGGAGGGCTCACTTGAGTTCACTTAAAGGTGGCACTTGTTTTTGCAAGACGAAGAGATTTTTACGGATGTATAAAGAAGAGATTTCTATGATGCGGTGTAGATTCTTACTAACAGATGGAGAAGGAGAGATTTTGCTGGGAGCTTTTGGTTTCTTGAGTCTGCTCTGTTGATGAGAGTGTGTGCCAGGGTAACAGATCAACACTTCACTACTAAGAAGCTCTTGCATAAGCAAAGACGAGAAATATACCAGACTTCTCTCTCCTTTAATAACTCTACATACATGCTATACCATGGCATTTCATTTGAAATTTATTTATTTAATTAAAAAAAAAAATCCGTCTGCACAAATTTAATTGCACAATTTTACCCTTTGTATAATGCAAATCCCATCCACACCACCACAAACAAAATAAAAAACATAAAGAAAAAAATGCATTGTGATTAACCACATTTTCTTGGAAAGCAGAGTTAAACTTCACTTGCCACACCCAGGCCTGATAACTGCCGAACTTGTTGAATCAAGAAATCACTTAAATACAACCTGTCTGAAGTAAAGCATGCTAAAAGACCTCCAAAAGGACTCTCTTTCAAATAATATGATGAAACAAAAACATCAAAGACTTTTGCACAGGACTGTATGTATTTACTGGGCCAAATACTATGAGCTACAGCATCAGTGAGATTTAGAACATGGTAATTGGGGATGCAGCGGGTCATGACAGGGAAAATTAAGTTGAATAATGTGGTCTAAAATAAAGAGGGCTGCGCCTACAGGGAGAATAAGGAGTTTGCTTGGAGGTTGTGACCGCTATCTTATGAATAGGTTTTTTTGTAAGACTTTATCAATCAGCATTATTTGCTTTTATGACAAAAACTCATGAAACCTGTCAATGAAACCAGTCTAACATGACCTTTGTACATTTTGCATTAATTTCACTGGAGTTAATCATTAAGCTTTAATATAAGATAAGATTTAATATGAATCTAAGAGTAATAATCTGGCACTTTAAGAGGTATCAACATCATGTGATTATCTATGATACAGACTATACACTATACAATATGTGTATATGTACTATCCACTCATGCACGTACGTCCACATATGTCACTCACTCCTGGGTTAATCACGTAATAGACCTAAAATGGTGCTACAAATTTCTCACAAGCATATAATGCATTATTATTATTATTATAAAAAAAAATCCTTTAGGGTTTTTTAAATTTTATTATTATTTGATAAATTCCTTTCTAGTGTTCCTCCAAGGTTTCTTTCTGTCACCTTTTACCCCATCATCCTAATTGGTTTTTCTTCTCTATTGTCTATTGTTCTCTCTGAGATATAACTCAGCTGATAATAACCCGGTCATTTCAAACTGAAATAAGATAAATCTGACATTTCAGATAGAGTAATAAAGAGCCAGGGCCAGGTAAAGTACAATAGGTGCGCATCTCAGCGATTCAGTCCTTGCCCTGAGGTGTATTTTTTTTAGTATCAAAATTATAAAAAGAGAAATTTTGAAGGTGAGGTGGTGATAGAGGAATATTATCTTGTGTTGAAAATTCTCAAATGAAATACGTCATGATTAAAATTTATATATTTTCGCCCCCTCTGGTAAGAACTGTGACTTCTGTCTTCTGGTTATTTTTCGAATCTGTTTGTTTTGACCTGTTGTTTCATTACAGGAAATGATCAGATGCAACTTAGAATTTTTACAAATATATTAAAAGGAAAAATTAAAAGGAAAGGCATCCACTTGTCCTTACTGGTTGCAATATCGACGGTTCACATCATGTCTTTCTTCTTCTGTTTACGGAGTCTGAGCTTTACACTGATTGTCTTTACACTGAGTTACTTTTGAATTACTCTGATAGCTGAAAGTACACGAGAACTCTTTTTTATAAAGCATGCTTGAAACCTGATTATACAGAAAGCAGCTTCTATTCTATTCTATTCTATTCTATTCTATTCTATATATTTTACCACCTTTTTTATTAAGTATGTTTCCATAAGGTGGATGTTTGCAGACAACACAGCTTTAAAGATAACCCTTGACACTGAGCCTCTAGCCTGATTTAATTTTTTGTTTTATTTAATTACATTATGAATGGAAGGATATGTCTGTGGAGGCTATGGTTTAATTCATTTCTTCCATTTTCTGATTCATCCAGAAGAAACTAACTGACATGCAATTAAAGCTCTCTCCACATTTGCTTTGGACAGTGGCAAACTGAAAATCCATTCTAAATCCACCGTCACCACCCCAACCCCCATGCTCGCTTTGCCACAGAGGTCAGTGGTGTTTACACTGGATATGCTCTGTACAAGTCTTACATAAGCACCATTAGCTTTCTAAAGGCCAGTGAATTATTCAGTGAAGGGAATTTTCCACTGAACCCTTCAGTTACCAAAGTTTAGACACGATGTGGGCAATAATTAAGATAAAAAAAAAACTTAAACATTCAAAGCATTTGTTGAACTCGCCGTTATAAACACCCAGCCATGCACTGCTAATGTGTGTGTTCATAGATTAGATTAAATGTAATGAACTCTACTGTGTGCATCCTTTAAAATAAATAAATAAATAAATAAATAAATATAAAATGATT
>QMIH01000075.1:371001-394436 GCA_003987875.1 Clarias batrachus
TATATATAATGATTCATAATCTAGACCGGACAGTCTGAATGTTCAGTCAGGCCAGTGTAATAGGTTTGTAGATCTACAGCGTATTCTTTTTATACAACATGCACAAAACAGAGTATTTGGATCCTATGTCCATAAAAAAAGTGTATATAGAAAGAAAACAACTAACAATGTTTGAAAATGGAACTGGGTTAAGAACCCTTTAATATATTATAATCTTGAATAGCGGTCACATAAACAAGTGGTGACCGTTCATGGAAAAAAATCAACATAAAAACCAGAGCTATGTCAAAGTAAAAGCATTTCCATACACAAACAATGTGATTTGAACTCACAGCTTTTGGGACTACACAGCTGTCCATAAGAAAAACACTTTTTGAGTTTTTGAGACTAATAAGGCTTGAATTGGCTAGGGAGCATAAATATTGCACTTTGGAGCAATGGAGGAAATGAGTTCAGATAGACCCAATTCCAGAGTGATGGGCGCGTCAGGCAAGAAGGGAAGCGCATAAAGTGATGCATGTACTGTATCTGTCCAGATCCCTGGAGGCAGTGTTATAATCTGGGGTCAATTCAGTTGGTCAGGTCTCGTCTCAGCTCAGCAATGTTATGTGGCATTAAAATGAAGTCAACCGATGACCTGAATGTACTGAATGACCAGGTTACCACATGCGGAGGTTATCCCTATGCAGTTTTTCTTTCCTGATCACACAAGCATATTCAGGGTCTCAAATTGTGAAAGAGTGGTTCTGGAAGTATGAGGAATAATCTTTCACACGTAAACTACGTAAACACGTAATCAAAGCTAAAAAGGTGATCGAAACGTCAATTGTTAAAAACGGCATACAAATAAAATTGAATTGAATTGAATTGAATCAAAATCTTTGAGTGTGTGACCCTTTTGTAGATATGTGTGTGTTCATAACCTATGCTGGCCTAATATTGTGTACAGAGTGATGCCTCTGTTCTTGTTTTCGTGACTTTGGAGAGCAGCCTGACCCATAAGTTCCTTCCTGTGAGCCTCCATTTCCAGCCCGCATCCTGGAACAGGATTTAAACCTGAATATATGAACAAAACCTTCAGTATGGTAGTTATTGCTCTGCTTCTTATTAAATGTTTACAGGTACTTACATTTTCCATGATATACTGTACAATATACACATACAGCCTCTTAATATTGAGATCAATACACTTCTATTTCACTTCGCAGTGGTTTATTGAAATTTACTTAAATCAATATATAGTATTTGGCCACAGCTATATGGATACGGCATGTCACATCCATATGGGTCTTTCCCAAACTGTTGCCTCACAATTGTATAGAATGTCTTTGGTTCAACATGTTAGAGTCTAACTGGACCTACAGTATATAGGGTGTCCTATAGTTGACCTATAAGATTGAGTTTTAACCTAACACTGGGCAATAATTAAACACTGGGGATTTTGCTGAGCTGAGGTCCAAATGAGTTTCAGCATGACAATGTGTCTGTGCACAAAGTGACATTCATTTGACAGGATTGGAGAAGAAGACATAGATAGGCTTGTACAGTGCCCTAGCCGAAAAAAAAAGAGAGAGAGAAAAAAAAAAGATTTGGATGCAAGTATGGGTGTGATGGTTAACAAACTTTTGGCCACATAGTGTATTACAGTACTGGTTTCACATGCGATTTTATACTACAGAGGTGTCTGATAGAAATCCAGGCAGTCTGAGTGTTTTAGTTCACAGAGCTCATAGTAATACATAAGAACTGTACATTTAATAATATTCCTGAGTAAGAACTGTAAGAAAGAATACTCGTTCTGAAATTTACAATAAATTCAGCAAATATCTATATCTATATTTAGTGTGCATGATATACTTTCTATAATATGATATGATAATATGAAACTTTATATGCATCAAATGTCTTATTCCTTCTGTCTATTGCCATTAAATTACTTCCTTACATCCTTCCATGTGTGGATCTGTATGATCTTTTTTTTCCCCCACTAGAACACAAGGTGACAGATGATCTTGTGCAAAACAAGCTTTACAGCAGCATTTATCATATCTTTCCTATTATGTATTATGTTTCAGGCTTTACTGTGCGCTATACTTTGACAAAAACAAAAAGACCAAAAAAAAAAGGATTTAATTATTCATGTGGCTGACTAGAACATTAGATTTGAACAAAAAAGCTGACTTTATGGATTATCTGTCGAGTGTATAGATTGCTATAATTACCAGTGGCTTTTGCCCTTGCTGCAGGACAATCCTCATTCTGGTATTTTGTAATGTTGCAACCTTTAAATTCTTTTATATAAAATCTTGCTTTAATAAGGAACATAGTATTGCGGTCGCTTTTTCAGAGTCAAACAACACTCCTTACACTTACATATGTGAAACCCTTGTTGTCATGCCAACCATGACAGTCCATCCGCCCCAAACCACACTCCCCCTCTATACAGCTAGGACTTCTCTTTTATCTGTATGAAATTGTGTCGACAAGCATGGCGACACAGCATTAATAAAAGTGAATCTGTGTAAGTGAAATGCAGCATTCTAAATCTAAATGAATCCAATTAAACTGAATACACCATGATGTGACATGGTAAAGCTGCCATGGAAACTTTGAGTGTATTATGGAGTAAATCAAAGTGCATTTATGTTATTAAAGGCTCGGTCGAAGGAAAAAAAATAAAAAAGAAGAAAAAGAGAAAAATAAGCTGCTGCTGAAAAACAATGGACCCAATGAGTTAATGATCCAATTGGAGACGACATATTAAGTTAGTCTGTCAGAGACAGCTATAACACATAGCTGTCTCTGTAAGCATCTCTATAATTGACTTATTTAATTCACTAAGCCGCTTCACTGACTGGTCAATACCGAGGCTTCATTGCGTCTCTTTTAAAACCAGGATGATCAGTAAAACCTCGCCATGACTGACATGAATTGCAAGTCAGCCGCTTATTATGTAGTGATAATCAGTGTGTTGGTTATCTATCACATGTTAAAGGCAGCAGCATTCTTCTACTGTACATTGTCCGGGAAACACACGCGGGTTTGAAAAATGAGTTTCCTTATGCTATAAATATATGGAACATTACTTCTTTTCCTGTCCCAAACCACAGCTGAACTAAGCAGCAAATAAATGGTCATTGTGCTCCCAGTTTGTACAGTACAATTCGATCTTGTATAACCCAGAGTCAGCTGCCTGGATATTTTTGTAGCAGGTGCAATGATATATACTATTAGATGCTATGTTCTGCCATATATACAGAACACCCACACAGCAGCTGTGGCCAAAAGAGAACAACAACCTGGGCGAAAAGCACCGGTGGGGGAGGGAAGCAGAGGAAGGGAGACAGAACAGAATAGAGAGAGAGAGAGAGAGAGAGAGAGAGAGAGAGAGAGGGGGAAGAAATGGGTATGAATGTTTTCGGTGCATGTGTGTGTGTGTGTGTGTGTGTGTGAGTGCTTGCGGACACACTGTATTAATTAACACACCATTACTGTGGAGACCATAGAAACCGGAGAGTGGCACCATTTTTTCTCTCTCTTTGAACCACCACAATGAATTTTAAATGCATCAGTCAAGACCTTTTTCAACTTTTGTCTTTAATTTTCTTACATTAACTGTTTAGGAATTACCCCCATTTTTACAAACTCTCTCCAATTTCACTCGGATTTGGCTCGGAAACAATCTAATACACTTATAAATATAAAGATTATTGGAAGTACTTGGATGGCTTAAGTCTGGAACCCATGGACATCATCCAAGTGCTGCGTCTCGTCCACTGCGCTGCTTTGACAGGCCTGCTTTGTGGGTCATTCTGCTTCAGTTTTGTCTTCAGTACGTGAAAAGCAGCTCAACTGGGGGGTTGAGGTCCGGTGACTGACTTGGCCATTCCATTTATTTGCCTTTAGAAGCTCTTGGGTTGCTTTTATGGCATGTTTTTGAGCCATTTGTAAAGAGCTGTCCTATCTGTTTTCAGCTTTTCACTGAATCTGAGCAGAAAGTACAGCTCTATAGAACATCAGAGTTCATCCTGCTACTTCTATCTGCCAAAGTCATATCATCAAAAAATACTCGTGACGCAGTTCTTTTGCCAGCCACACATGCTCTTGCCATAGCAGTGCCATGTAGCAGACAAATGACAAATGATGCGGTATGCCATAATCTTCTCTTCTAATCATTCTGATACAACTTGATCTTGGTTCCCTTTGTCCAAAGTTTTTTTATTTCCCAGAACTGGACCGGCTTTTTTATTTTATTTTTGTCTAATCTGGCCTTTCTGCACTTGAGTGTTATCTGTGGTTTGTATGTTGAGGTAGACCTGTATTTACATTCATGAACATTCCTCTTGAGTGTAGACTTTACAAATTATATATTTACCTTCTCAAGAATGTTCCTAACTTGGCCAGATGTTTAGATTGTGTTTTTCTTCACCAAGCAGGTCGTCCAGGCCATTTGGAGTTGCTGACCACACCAAAACCTTCTTTTAAGAATGCACCAAATTGTTGGTTTGTCTACTTCTAACTCTGTCTCTGAATAAAATGAAACACTCCAGACTTTTTATTTCCTTAATTTGTTATGAAATAATAAGAAACCACTAAAAAGGCTAAAAAGGGGGCAGTTGTGGTTCATACAGTTGAGGCTCTTGATTGATAAACGGAGGGTCAGGGCTGACAGCCCCGCCATGGCTGTCTTGCCACAGTTGGGATTTTGGGCCCTTTAAATGTGGCAAGACAGCCATGGCCACTGTAGGAGTCTCAAGTCTGAGTAGAAAAATGGGTGTGTTGTGGCAGGAAGCATGTCCAGCATATTATTCGTGCCTTCAGTCAGGTTTCAGGCCCCATCATAGTACAGAAACTGCACTAGTTAAAATTGCAAATGACTTGTTTTTAGCATTCGACATTATAGCTCATAATATTCTCATAGATCACTTACAAAGTCACATTGGTATTCAGGGACAGGCGTTAAAATGGTTTAGATCCTACCTGTCTGATCGATTCCATTTTGTAGATCTAAATGGAGAACAATCTGGTGTAATGCCAGTGAAATATGGGGTGCCACAAGGGTCAGTTTTAGGASCTCTGCTKTTCTCAATATACATGCTTCCCTTGGGTAACATCATTAGAAGACATGGGATCAGTTTCCATTGTTATGCTGATGATACCCAGTTATACATTTCCACAAAACCAGACGAAATACCCAAACTGTCCAGACTAACTGAGTGTATTCAAGATATAAAAGATTGGATGACCGATAATTTTCTTTTACTAAATTCAGATAAGACAGATAATTTACTTATTGGCCCAAAAACCAGTACACACCAGCTCTCACAATTCAGCCTGCGTTTAGAAGGATGTACTGTTACCACCAGCTCGACAGTGRAAGACCTGGGTGTAATATTAGACAGTAACTTATCCTTTGAAAATCATATTTCCAATATCACAAAAAACAGCTTTTTTCCACCTTAGAAATATTGCCAAGCTTAGGAACATTTTATCTGTATCTGATGCAGAAAAGCTGGTTCATGCATTCATGACCTCCAGACTGGACTACTGTAATGCACTACTGGGTGGCTGTCCTGCATCCTCAACTAACAAGCTACAGTTAGTCCAAAATGCAGCTGCCAGGGTTCTCAGTAGATCCAGAAAATATGATCATATAACCCCAATATTATCATCCCTGCACTGGCTAAATGTTCAGTTTAGAATTAATTACAGAATAGCATTACTTGTGTACAAGGCTCTAAATGGTTTAGCTCCCACATACCTAACCAGTCTTCTGATACGTTACAATCCACCACGGTCCTTAAGATCAGAAAACTCTGGACTACTGGTAGTTCCCAGAATATCAAAATCTACAAAAGGAGGTAGGGCCTTTTCATATTTATCTCCAAAACAGAATAGAATAGCCTTCCTGACAGTTTTCGGGGCTCAAGACGCAACTCTTTAATCTGGCATACATATACTGTAATTAATTTCTTTACTTCATACTCCAGTACATCTGACCTGAATGGCAACCACGCTAATTTTTTTTACTTACTCTTTATTTTTCCACCCATCCCGAGGCATCAGGAGATTGTTCCAGCTTCAGTAGACCGAGGCCGACCCTGCGAGGTTCCTGAGGCATCCAGAGAAGGACCTGCTCCAGCTGGATTCTTCTTCATGATGGTTTGGAGCTACACATGCTGCTCCTGAGCTCCCAGTGATCCAGACCCCATCTGCCCTCTGCACCTGCTGACTCATCCCTGAGCTGAACTGGACTTTGTGTTAATTTAAAGAACTTCTGTTATACTGAACTTTCAGCTGCATGACACACATTGATATTATACAATTTCTGTTATCTGTTATCACCCAGATGAGGATGGGTTCCCTGTTGAGTCCGGTTCCTCTCAAGGTTTCTTCCTATTGCCATCTCAGGGAGTTTTTCCTTGCCACTTTCGCCATCACCCTTGGCTTGCTCATCAGGGAAAATCTCATTATCTAGACACATTTTTCTTACACATACACACTTCCTTAAATTTTCTTTTCATTTCTGTGAAGCTGCTTTGAGACAATGACCTTTGTTAAAAGCATTATACAAATAAAATTTAACTGAATTAAATATAACTAGCCAGTATGCACATACCCCCCCCCGTCCCACCACACACACACAAAAAGAAAGGGAGACTGTAATTCTGTAATTCCTAAACAGTAAATGCAATATTGGTGTTAAATCCCTTGATCTAAATATAAATGTCTATATTCCAATCATGTCTTGATTATTATTTTATTTCAGATGCACTAGTGCATAATCATTTGTATGAAAATTATGCAATCCAAGGCTTATCAGTAGCTACTGATGCACTGTACAGTTTTCAGTGGTTAAAATGTGTTTTTGACTGGTAATAAATAATATATACCTATAATATCAGATATTTTCATTCCAAGATAGTAAATGGCTGTTACTGCTCAATTTACATTGTCCACTAATGCAGAATTTTAGCCTATTAGACATGAGTGAGTTGCACAGGGGCAGGTTTTGAGTGTTTTGAGACTAATAGAGGGTTATTTATCAGGGTGTACAGTGAATGGAGAAATTGCTTGTATAACATCTCCTGAATAAATATTTTGAATTTATTTGAACATGCTGTCTGGATGTATTACAGTATAAAGCCGGGATGCATGCAGCATAGATACTTATCATAAAGCAATCATTTTCATTATGGCTGCATGTTTTTTTTTTTTAACAACCATGAATAACATCCGGTTTTAAAATTCTGAATAATAGTAAGAAAAGATTTCTATAAATTTTTTTTGAACATTCCAACAGAGATGTGCTGTGCAGAGCAGACTGACAGGATGGGCTTCATCAAGCACAAGGACTGTGAAGAAAATGACAAAAAAAAAAAAAAAGAAAACTTGCCTTCTTTATCCAAAAAACAATTTGTAAAATAGGATTTAGGATTTTTGTGCAGTTGAGGTGTGGTTTGAGGTTGGATTTTTCTACCCCTGGCAAATGGCTTGGTAACGTCATGCTCGAAAGATCTGCATAAAAGGAAAAACCTCAAATATCTTGAAAATATCCCCGTTCTCATGCCCAAACCTCTCATCTCAACATGAAGCATCTTGGCAGCCTTTAAATATAGATCGCATATAATATAACTATAGAGTGCCTCCTCTGTTAGTATCTCTTCCTTCTATTAATTTAGAACACGTTATCTGCTCAATACAAATAATGTATTCATATTCGGTTACATCTCTATCATGCATTGAATCGATCAAAACTCTCATTACCCGTCATACTCATTATAGTATTAATATTACTGTGGTAATTAAATAATTAATAGTAGTTATTTAATTCTATGCACTTTCAAAGGAAATAGCTGAATAATAACCATACTTACCATGTATTTAATTTAGAAAAAAGCAATAAAAAACCAAAACTGTGGTATTAAAAAATTTAATTAAACTATTAAATATAGTTACTATAAATGATTCCTATATACTATATTACTATGAATTATGGTTATTGCACTTGTCTGTGCATACACAATTATTGATTAAATCAGTTGATTTAGGTTTGTGCTAAACAGTAGACCACAGGAACAATATTAGTCAGTTTTTTTGACTGTTAGTCAGTTTGGCTTTTTTAAAAGGTACATACCCCTTGATAAATAACTTTTTTAAAAATAAGATTTAATAATATTTTTTAATTGAAAAATGTTAACACACTCAGAAACAATTATAAAAACATTTATAAAATTAAAAAAACAATTATAAAAACATTATTATGGCACTTTGCAAAAGTTGGGCACTCTACATAATCAGTACTTAGTAACACCTCCTCCGGCAGATATCACAGCTTGCAAACGCTTTTTATAGCCAGCTAAAAGTTAATTCTTGTACTTGGGATTTCCTCCTCCTTGGGGCACCCCTTGATAAATAACTTTTTTAAATAAGATTTAATAAGATTTTTTAATTGAAAATATGTTAACACAGTCAGAAACAATTATAAAAACATTAAAAAAATATTATAAAAACATTATAAAAACATTATTAAGCCACTGTGCAAAGGTTTGGGCACCCTACATAATCAATACTTAGTAACACCGGCTCTGGCAGATATCACAGCTTGCAAACACTTTTTATAGCCAGCTAAAAGTCTTTTAGTTCTTGTACTTGGGATTTTTTCCCATTCTTTCTTGCAAAAGGCTTCTAGTTCTGTAATATTCTTTGGTCATCTTGCATGCACAGCTCTTTTAAAATCTACCCACAAAATTTCAATGATGTTGGAGACTGTGATGGCCGTTCCAAAACCTTCAGCTTGTTTCTCTTGAAAGCCTAAACTTTTGCATAAGACTGTATGTTAATATACCTGAGAAGGCTCTTTCTCCTCATACACGTGCACAGTATTATCCATAACAATACAATGCAAAACATTGTTACACTTACTGTATAGGTTCTCTCTGTGCCACCTGGGCAGCTCTGGCCCCTCAGGGCATGACTTCACAGGACACCTGGGGATGTGCTGTGGTGTCTGGCACTTGGATGTTGACAGAGGATCCTTTGGGTGCATAGGGGTTGCGGAGTGGGCCCTCTGTGGATAAACTTTTTGCACTGTGTTGCACTGGATGTTCTGGTGATTTTCTATAGTGGTTAATTTCCTTTTTTTTTGTTGCAATTGCATAATTGATGATCTTTTTTGCAATTACATAACTGATAATCAATGTTAACGTGTTAATGTTATGTGGTCTTAATGTTATGGCCAATCCGTGTATGCACACATACATACACAACTGCTATGGTCTGTCAGGTTGGCACACTGGGAAGGAGGCAATGAAAAAAAATTGTTATACATTTCAGAAAAAAGCTGTAGGGTATATGCCAGGGTGTAGTGTAACCTTGGTGCAGTCATGTGTCATCTGTAAATTTGTATACCAATGACATCATTTCGAAGATAGTGGTATGCATGCTCAGACTGTGTTTCTGCTCAGACTGTGTTTCTTGAACAAATTGGTAAAAAAAAAAAAAATATATATATATATATATTTTTTAACATATTGCTGTGGTGTATATGAAGCGTAAAATTGTCAAGGAAAATGCCATGTGACGCCTTCCAAGATGTGTTCCATGTGGTCTAGTTGGTCTGTGTTATATCCCCATCATTTCCTACAGTATAAAAGAGAAATGGGTCTGGATTCTTATTTAAAAAAATGGACATATCTCATAACCAACGTTTTTTTTGCCAACAGATATGACTGCAGATTTTAAGTGATGAATTTTTTTTAGCTTTATTATTTCTTAAAGATACCCGGCATCTCCTCACCCTCACCCAGCTCAGGTTAATTCAGGAGACTGAATTGGTTGATTTATGTTTGCACTGGAGCGCTGCCATATCAGCCTCCCATTTGCTGATGGACTAAAGTGGATTGATTTCTGCAAAGTGCGGCACTTGGAAGGTCACAGCTGAATGCATTTAGGCTCACTGTTGCCCTTGGTCAGCACGATTTGGCTCGGATCCACTTGCGGCTGAGCTGGCCAGTGGCATGTTGAGAAAGGGTTGTAACTGATAGAAGCTGGGACAAACTGTTTTTCTTTGCTTCTGGTAGCAGAGAGAGAGAGAGAGAGAGAGAGAGAGAGAGAGAGAGAGAGAGTACATTCAGTACCGGATAAAAACTCAGACAACTTTGACTGCTCGTTCCTGGACAAGCAGGGGAAGAGAGATTCCTATAGCTCTATATGAAACACACATGCAAACACACACAGACACACATATACACAAATGAACACACACACACTCCTTGTGCTTATCTATCCTGAAGAGTTCTTAAGGGCATTGGCTGTATTGTATTTTTGGGGTCTTTTTCCTGCTGCAGAATAAATTTGGGGTCAATCAGTCACATCCCAAAGGGACAGCATGATGCATAAGGATCTGCCTGTATTTCTCATCACTTACTGTAGGACACCATTAATCCTCACCAAATCTCCAACTTCATTCGCTGAAATTCTGCCTCAGTCATATGAGGAAGCTCCACTCATTATTGCCCTTCGGCAAACAACCTGACTCTTGCTGTAGCCAAATATTTCATGTTTTGACTAATCAGGCCAGAGCACCTGCTGCCATCTTTCTGCCCACAGTTCCTATGCTTTCATATGTTTCCACAGTGGAGGTTTGGCTTTTGGGCCGCATGACGTCCATGAAGATCACATTTGGATGTTGATAACAGATGTTGACTTCACTTAGACTGCAAACAGCATATCACACGGCCAGGTCGCAGTTGCTGTATTAATCACCTATATCTCTTTCATCTATTTAGTGTCACTATGTCACTAATAAGTTCTTCTTCATTGGCTAGCTTTAGTCATTTTTGAGTCGTTGTATGTTCATCTTTAGGGCTTGAGTGCTTCGATCTCATATGTCTTGTTGTTTCTTGATCATAGTCTTTGTTTTCATGTGTTTCACTATAATACACTCTAATATACATTTGTACAGTACCTGTCTCTGCTACCGAAATCTGACAGAAAGCCAGACCTAACCATGGAGACAGTGGATGTTTTCAAGAGCCAAGAAGAATGGCCTGAATGGGAAAGAGAGATTAAACCCCACTGGAATGGCTCCCTGAGGAATTCTTGGATGGGGGGATAGGGACACCTTCTCATCGGCTGAACCTATCTACCCCCCTCTCTGCCACTCTGCCTTGTTGCTGCACTGAAGGCATCCCTTTGTCCCTCTGCTTCATAGAGGACATTGTTTCTGCTTTGCTATAAGCATCACTAGTCTGCTTTGAATTTCGCTCTGCCTTTCCACTCCACTGAGTTTCTTCCTGTGCTTCCTTGTTCTGCTAAGAAGGTTGCTACTAAACCTCGCATTGCGGTGTGAACGGATCCTCCCACTATTCTCAGAGTGGATGTCATTTCCCTTGAGCCATATACTTCTCTGATCTGTCTTTAACTTTAAAAGTCTAAGACTATATGATTTTTAACAATATCTTTTGACTGGACGAAGTTTAGATAACAAAATGCACAGAGAACACTGATCAATAAACAAGCTGCTATGATGATATTCCATACATTGTATATGAGCTAGCTAGTGTTCCGTATCTATATTTAGTACATGAGAAATGCAGAGATACATCATCGTCTGTATTGTCTACTGTATACCGCTTAATCCTGGATACAGGGTCGCAGGGGAGACTTTGGACATGAGATGGGATACATCCTGAACAGGGTGCCAGTCCATCGCACACATACAATCACACACTACAAGCAATTTTGGAACGCTAATAACCCTAATCTGTATGACTTTGGACCATGCAAACTCAGGCAGGAATCAAACCCAAACCCTGGAGGTGCAAGTCGACAGCGCTAACCACTAAGTGCCACCTGTGATGCTACATGAAGTAAAATATTATTCAAGTAAAAGTAAAAGTCCTCCATTTACATTTGTACTTGAGTAAAAGTCCCGAAGTACTTACCTTTAGATTGACCTAATAATTAAGTGTACTGAGCTTGTAATAGTTCGTAGTGTCCCTTAAGTTATAGTAAAAGTCCCTCCTCTCTGTAGGATATTAGAGTAAAAGCAAAAAAGAAATAAAAGTATAAAAATCTAGTAATAAAACTACTCAAATGAAGTAATGAAAACTGTACTTATGAAAAGTGCGAAATACTAAATATAAAATTACATTCCACCTCTGCACTTTGAGATGTAAAGACAAACCTCAATCCTGTAATCTCTTTCTAGAACTTTTATATTATACTTGCTGATGCCACATGACTAATTCATTGTGTACTAACTCACACAGTGCAATAGAKGAGATGCATAGTCACTGCGGCTTCACCAGKWGGTCAGAGTGTGACTTAACCAGCTGACAGTAGCAAAAATTCCAGCTSTTTTATCTGGTACTATTGTAAGTAAATGTGATAATTACACTGATGTGCACAACAAACGTAATTTGTCTTCTAGCACCTCTCTAATACTGAGCATTTGCAAGTTGCAATCATAAACTACATATTGCTGTACTGGACATTATGCCATTACATCACTGTTTCAATTCAGTTCAATTCAATTATAGCACCTTTAACAATGGTTGTTGTTGTAATGCAACTTTCCATGTTTAAAAAAAAGGAAATATTGTAGGCTGGAAAAGTGTGAAGAAATATATGTAAATTGATGAGCTGATGAGGGTGAGGGTGAAAAATCTCCCTGACTCATTTGGGTGATATTAGATAGCAGGGATTGATTTGGAGTCATACTGTGTGTTAGGAGGCTGAAAGTCCAGTATAACAGCAGAAGTTAATATGGATTCCTCTTTTGTTGTTGAAGTCTCAGTCACAAAACTGTTTGTGGGAATTTCAGTCCTGAACTATTGAGTGACTGCAGTCACAAGAAATCAGAGTAAAAAAAAAAAGAAAGAAAAATCCAAGGCAACTTTGTGGTTGGGTGGAACCATCTACAGTCACCACATGCATCACAAGCAGACCACACGGGCCATGCAGACAGACATCACTGGCAACTCAGGAAAAGGAGAGAGACAGCGAGAGAGAGAGAGAGAGAGAGAGAGAGAGAGAGAGAGAGAGAGCACTTAAATATACTCACAGTCTCATAAAGGTTAAGGTCAATGTATATTTAGTGCAGATTGCAAGCAAGGGTTCCGGCAGGACTAACTGTGACAGCATTGCTAAAAGGGTGAGTCAGAAGGAAACACAGACCTGAGGGCTGGGAAATAAAGCCGTCAGTCAGTTCATCGTAGAACTCTACATAATACATCCATAATCTGCATTTTTACCTTAGACAAACCTACAGTATTATCAGAGAGCATGGCTAACTACAGTAAATAAGACTGTGTATGAGTCCTAAACAATAATTGGAAGCCTATTCCATAGCTTTAAAGCTTTGTAAGAAAAAGCTCTGGCCCCTGCTGTGGTTCTCAAAATACAAGGTACCAACAAGCAGCCTGCACCCTTTGATCAAAGTAGGTGCGTCAAATCATAAAACGCTAAATGGTGCGAGACGATTTAGTGTCAATTTTAGTCAATGTGAATTTTCACTGGAAGCCAATGCAGTGTGGATAAGATAGATGTGATGTACTGATATCTACTGGTTCTAGTAAGGTGTTACAATTATCCAACCTAGAGTTGACAAAAGCATGAATTATTTTTTCTTCATTTTTTCCAATATATTTCTTATCTTGGCAATATTTTTGTGCTGAAAGAATAATATCCTAGTAATATTATCTACATGAGCTCCGAATGAAAGACTGGAATCAATAATCACCCCAAGGTCTTTACCAAGATCTTCTATTGCTGCACGTGATGAAACAGAAAGGCCATCCAGAGTTACTGTGTCATCAGAAAGCTCACTTCTAGCAGCATGTGTCTGCATGCATATGTCTTGTCAGAATTAAGCAGAAGGAAGTTAACAAGTATCCAGTGTCGAATGTCCTTCACACATTCCTCAACTTTATTAAACTGGTGTCTCTCCTCTGGCTTCGCTCAGACAAATAACTGTGTGTCATCAGCATAACAGTGGAAACTAATACCATGTTTACAATGCACTGGCATACTCTTTATTTTGCATTGTGCAGTTAAGAACACAGTTTTGAATGATGTATTCTATATTCATGCTTATTTCCTTGTTGAAGTTTACACTTCTGTTACGGATCAGTGGATGGCACCTTTTTAAACTGTCAACATGGAAATATGGAAGTGGCTGCATATCTCAGCTCTGGAGTCTTGCTAGTAAACTCTAAACATCTTGGCAGTGCTTTCATCTAGATGAAAAAAAAGCCAGATACATCTTTACTGGAATGAGAGCAGAACCATACAAAACACAAGGATTAAAAAGACAATATATTAAAGTTTGCATGGCATCTCTCTTATGTGGGGTAAAATGAGGAAACGAATGGCCTCTGAGTGGCGCAGTGGCAAAGTGCTCGCCCTATCATCCGGAGATCATGAGTTTGATTCCCGGGTGATGCTGTAACCTCTCGCAGCCGGAGGTCTAGAGAGAGCTGATTGGCCGAGTTCTCTCAGAGGGCAGGGATGAGAGGTACTTAGTGATCCCACATTAATCACGGCTCTACAGCCAATCAGGGGCGTCTGTGAGCTCACGCAAGCGGAAGAAACGGATTGCGCTGTCCTATGAGTGTGTTACTCTGAAATATATGAACAAGCAAGGCCATGAATAAAGGTCTAGCACACGAAAATAAAAAATGTTTATAAATTTTACATATTAAATGAGGGTGTTGGACAGCTGTGTTTGTCGATAGGTGTGACGGAGGCCAGAGTTTATGAGAAAAGCTTTTCCTTAGCCTATTTGTCCAGATCTCACTGACCTTAACCTTTTGCCTGATGACAGCAGTTTAAATCCAGTGGCTGGATTGTGTGTTGTCTGTCTGTTTTTCTTCAATAGGCTAGCATAAATATTGCTAACATGAATAACTTGTGGCCTCTGTGGTTTTCAGCTTCACACACATATGGCATGTTTCTTCTGATTTCCTTTGAACTTTGAACAAAGTACGAATTTTAGAGACCGAGCATGTAATTCAGACCATTAATGTTTTAAACCGACAGCTCTACAAAAAAAATTCTACTCAGCGTAAAAAAACAAACAAACAAGCAAGCAAGGAACATTCAAGTCAAACTGGGATTTGTCATGAAATTTCTCATGAATGAAATCATAAAACTGATCTGAGCACAAAGCAGGAAAAAGGTTCACAGATGGTTTAACTTTGGGTTTCCCCCCCAAATAGATAATTATTCAATCACTCGTCAGAATTGTTATCATAATTACAGGGAGGTGGGATTAAGACTGATAGGGCTGAACAGGAAATAAGTAGGGCAGTTGCCGTTCGAAATAAGTAAGACCATCCGCCAGAGCTAGACAAGTAGGAGTCCTAATCGAAAGGAATCAGCCATTTGAGCGCCATTAGACACATAAAGTAGAGAAGAGAGAGTGCAGACAATAAACAGGATAAGTTGCTCTCTATACAGTATACAAAAGTCACATGATATATAAAATATATAATAGCATAAGTATATGATGAGGGGTTTAATAGAATATACTGATGTTTAAACTTTTAACCTTGACAGTAAAATATGCAATATATATCATACACATAATAATGAACAATATAATCAGAGCTAGAGATCACAACATGTTTAGGAGCCCAAATATTCCTGTTGATTTGTAGACTTAGTTATTCTCATAGAGCATAAAAAGGACACCACAAGCCAATAAGAGGGAAATCAGATATCTAAAGTACTTATACATTGAAGACATGAAGTGATCTGATGGAAGGTTAAAGAGAATCTGATCAAAAAGAGGAATTCACTGCACTAAATCATCCATCACAAACAAGAAATGAAGCAGGCAAGTATGGCTTATCACATGATGTGGCCTAGCATGACAAGACACACCACATGTGAATAATTAAAAGAGACTAAATATTATAGCTGAATAAATAACAAATTGTAATATAAATAATGAATAATAAATAACAAATAAATCAGACAAAGAAACAAGGAGGAGAAACACAGTGGTATATATATATATTGGGCTCGCCTTGAGGGCTTTTTTTTGTCCACTCTTTGGCTTTTGTCTGTCTGACCGGTTCAGATTTGTCTTTCTAGCGCACTTCAATAAACTTAATTTGCTTTTTCTCTACTCAAAGTTTGCTTATTGACTTTTGGAGTCTGCAAAATTTTCCACGACAAGCAGACTGCCGATCCTTGAAAATCAATAGGAGACGCATTTGTCTGTGGAAACAAAAGTCGTTTTTGCTCTAATTACTGTGTTCTGTCTCAAAAGTCCCAGTTTTACTTGAATCAACCTCATAGATAGACATGCAAGAAGTAAATAAACACTCACAGTTCTATGACAAAAAAATATGAAAAATTTTGAGTAAAGATTGAATAAGGCTAGTAATGAGTAAGGCTTTAAGAGCAACAACTCACCTTCATATACTGTAGAATGACATGGTTGTTCTCAATGCAGTATTGTCTTTCAGGAGGCTCAGGTCTGCCAGATCATGACTCTGTTGACGTTTTACCCTTTTCTTTCAACTGAACTATAATTTGGTTAATGGTATTTCAAGATTCCTAACTACAGTGCTTGTCTTTGGGACAGTCCACATCAAGATTGATGAACAATCCAGTTTCGTTCAATATCAGACATCTCTTTGGAATTGTCACGTCTAGTCATGCTTAAAGATGCCCATATGCTAGTCTTTTAAGAAGCAAACCAATAAGAGTCATAACAATGTCAACATATTGGTGCAGACATTTTATCATAACATTATGCATGTCTGATGCATGTCTGTGTAAAGTAATTACACTTAGTTTAAACACACATCTGTTAATTTATGGACTGTTTGTGCAGATAAAGCTGTCACACTAGCACATTCCTTTTTCCTTAACCACATTTACAGTTATTTACAATGGTACAGTACTTTACATTAGTCCATATCTGTGGCCTTTCTGTTAATGTTTTTCTTATGCATTTATATATACTCAGTTAAAGGTAGTTTAACTATGTTTTGCTTGAAAATAAATACACATTGTCAGTATTTATCTAATTTATTTGAGCTCATACAGTATGTACAGCACCGTAGTTAGGTTTTCAGGAATGTGACCCGCTGGTGCCTTCCCACATATCCGACGCGGTGTCATGGGAAAATGGCGGTATGCACCAATATATGCACCGCTCCTCAATTTTATGAGATAGTCATTTCTCTAAATAGAGTGTGTGGTGCTATTTTATTTATTTTTTGGTCATGTCCTTGAATAACGTAACAGCAGATAAAAAACAAAATCCGGAATCCAAATGCATCCAAAATGTTAACAGGAAACCCACACGAATTCTTGGAGACATGCCCCGAAACACAACACAGACAGTAACCCGAGCTCAGGATCGACCGAGGAAATAATGGCGCTGTGAGATGCCAAAGCTACACACAGTGGTGCCATGCTTTCCCAATAGATACTGTAATGTACAGAAAATAGTGTGGAAAACTATTTCCACACTCTTCCAGCCAAAATAATATCTATAATTGGGACTGTGATGGCCATTCCAAAACCTTCAGCTTTTATCTCTTCAGGTATTCCAGAGTGGATTTCAAGGTATGTTTAGGATCATTGTCCTGTTGTAGAAGTCATCCTCTTTTCAGCTTCAGCTTCAGATTTTTTTTTTTTTTTTTACAGATGGTGTGATGTTTGTGTCAGGGGATACCATTATAGGGCGCCAAAGCGCCCACAGACTCCATTTTGTCTTTTGTTTTCATTTGTAGGACTTCATTCCCCAGAATGCACCTCGGTCAGGTGATGTGGCGCTCACCTGAACAGAGGTTGCTCATTAGCTTTGTTTTAAATGTTCCTGAGTTCTGTGAAGTATTTTCTTGCATCTGTTCGTCTAGGGTTACTGTTTGTTCTGGTTTGTTGTTCTCCCAGCTCTGTGTTCTTCCAGTTCTGTGTTTTCCTAGCTCTGTGTTCTCCTTGGCTCTGTGTTCTCCTTGGCTCTGTGTTCTCCTTGTTCTGTGTTTTTCTAGTTCTGTGTGTTCTCCTGGCTCCGTGTTCTCCTGATTTGTCTGTCTCCTAGTCTGTCTGTCTGTCCCCTTGCCTTTGTCTRTATCTCCTTGCCGGTGTTATCTCCTAGTCTGTGTGTAATGTCTAGTCTGTCATGTTTAGTTTATCCCTGGTTTAAGTTCATGTTCTGTTCTTTTGGTTCCCTGTTCTGTGTTCATTAAAGACTTTTGGTTCACTTCACCTCTGCTATTATGCCTATCTTTCATCCTGCAAACAGTACCCGTGACGGTTTGCTTCCGCTATTTAGTGGAATCCATTCTTCCTTCCACCCGTGCAATGTTTCCTGTGCCACTGGCTGCAACACAACCCCAAAGCATGATAGATCCACCTTATGCTTCATAGTTGGCAAGGTGTTCTTTTCATGAAATGCTGCTTCTTTTTTTTCACCAAACATGCCTTTGTTGATTGTGGCCAAAGAGTTCTATTTTAACTTCATCAGTCTACTTCCAAAATGCATCAGGCTTCTGTAGACGTTCTGTTGCATACTTCCGACGTTGGATTTTATGATGGGGACGCAGGTAAGGTTTTCTTCTGCTGACTCTTCCATGAAGGTCTTGTGGAACGGTGCACCACCACTCCTGAGTCTGCTAAATCTTCCTGCACGTTTTTTGCAGTCAAATGGAAATTTTGATTTGTCTTTCTGACCAGCATATGAGCAGTTCTCTCCCAGCATTTTCTTGGTCTTCCAGAACTCATCTTGACCTCCACAGTTCCCCTGACCTGCCATCTCTTAATTACATTTCTCACTGTGGAAACTGCAAGCTGACAACGCTTTGCGATCTCCTTGTAGCCTTCTTCTGCATTATGGGCAGCAATAACTTTCATTTTCAGAATCTTACATAGCTGCTTAGAGGAACTCATGGCTGTTGAGTGTCCGCAAGCGTGTGCACAAGATTTGAAGAGTCAAATTATTTATAAAGCTTTGAAATTGGCATTTACTAATGACAGCTGTTGCCACGCATCAGATCTAACAAGCTGATAAAGGTCTGAAACCTTGTAAAAAGAATCTGAGACTCTGGAACTTTTGCACAGTGCCATAATAATGGTTTTAGTTTTTATCTTTGTTCAATTTATGGCATAAAAAGTAACTGTGCATCAGTTTTTCTAGAAATATTGTGAATTTTTTTTCCATTTTCAAGAGAGAGACTGTGTTAACATCTTTTCAGTTTAAAAATCACCCAAATCTGTTATTTATCAAGGGGTGCCTAAACTTTTGCATAAGACTGTATATATTTACATACATATATATACAACCTGAGATCTCAGGATAGCTTTTTATTTCCCTGTATTCATTTTCCCCTTTATACTAACTAATCTTCCTGTCCCTGTTGAAAATAAAACATCTCCACACATGATCCTGTGACCACTGGGTTTGACTGTAGGGATGGTTTTAATAGGGTCATGAGCAGTGCCTGATTTCGTAATTCCAAATAGTACAGTCCTTGTGTCATCAAACCAAAGGATTTTGTTTCTCATGGTCTGACAGTTCTCTCTTCGGGAGCTTGTTGGAAAACTCCCTGCTGCTTGTCCTGTGCCTTTTATTGAGGAACGTCTTCAGTCTTGACCGCTCTGCCATAGAGGCCTGATTGGTGGAGTGCTGCAGTGATGGTTGTCCCTGCGTCAAGCAACTCGGGATCTCATTCATAGTGACGCTTGGGCTCTTGATTCTCTGTCTGCCCAAGGCGCTTTGTTCTGAGTTACTGGCTTTGGCTGAGCACCAGATCTGGGAAGACTGTTCTCAGACAGTATGCATACCTTGCAGAGCATTTATTGAATTTGTTATGTTAATGACTGTTTATTGCTTTTTATAGTATTTTTTGAATGCGGGAACGTTTTTGAAGACTTCCTTGTTCTACAGCAGTTATTTGCATGTGTCTAAGACTTTCTCACAGCACTGTAGTTATTGCTGATGTTAGCCTCACAGCTGCATGTCTGCCTCTTGTTTCTAACGTCTGACGAGCATCCACAATATGTCACAGAGATGTCAGAATTTCATCCAAAATCCCCACCTGATGTTTAGACGACAACACGTATATGTCTGGGCGAGGCTGACCCAATATATAAAATCTTCCTCGATTTCTTAAGGGAGTTATTCCGTAAAGTGTTCATTGCATTTTCTGTCCCCTACAAGCCGACAGAGAACAAGAGAATGATGTTTAAGTTACTTTTTATTGTTCATCCAGTTTCTCTTACTGCGTGTGCTTCTGCTTGTGCTGGATTCCTTTGGATGACATTCAGTTTGACATTAATGTTTTTTTTTATTTTTATTTTATGACTTTTCATTATAAAAGAAAAAAAACTTGGGAAGGAAGTGGTGTCTCAGGCGATTAGGGCTCTGGTTTGCTGATCAGATGGTTGGGAGTTTTGCCGCTGCCTGGTTGCCACTGGGCAAGGAAACGAGAACCGCTGATGTGACGGATGATCTGTGAGGACAATTTTTTCCCCCTTGGTATAGTATTAGCTTTGTTTTATCATCCAAACATCACAACCGTTTTCAATTAAATGTTGATGCTTTGGTGACATATTTCCTCTCTAGTGCTATACCGTGCCAATGTATCTCTCTATATATGTATCGGGTCGACATCAGCCAGATATATTAGCGCTGTTAGGGTTGGTTGTTCCATATCTCTTCGGCTCGAGAATTATGGAGGCTACCATGCTCTTGGGTGCTTTCAATGCTGCAGAAATTTTCTTGTATCATTCCCCAGATCTGTGTCTTACACAATCCTATTTCGCACATCTGCAGATACTGTAATACTCACTACGTCATGGCTTTGTTTTCACTCTGATATACTGTATACTATTTATAGTATGTCCAGTGAATTCAATTAGGCACAGGTGGGCTCCAATCAAGTTATAGAACCATCTCAAGGAGTATTAATAGGAGCAGGATGCACAAGAGCACAATTACAAGTGTCATAACAAAGGGTCTGCATACTGATGTAAATGGAATAGTTTTCTGTGAATCAACAAAACCCTCAAGACACCTGTGACTTCACGTTCTCATTGTGGTGTATTGTGTGTAGAATTATGAGAAAGAAAAATATTTGAATGAACTTTAAGTTGACTTAACTTGAGAGGATCGGACAACTTTCCGTTGGTACTGGATGTCTTGGGTGGAGCCTGCAGATGTGACCAGAGTGTATGATGCATGGTGAATTTGTGTGTTGTACTCACGGGGTGCATGGTGGATGCTGATATGGGGTTTAGCTGTGTGGTATGTAGGGTGTGGAGGAGGCAAATTCGGTTGTGCTTAGATTACTGCTCTGAAAGTTCAAACCGTCAACCATGGTAAGGTGGGTGGTTAGGTTCCATAATCTACAAAACAAAAAAGACACCAAATAAAGAATGAAATATCATTAAGTTCAAGCTCGGCTTCAACTCTGCTGCTGCCCGTGATAAGCATTTGACTTATCTTCTTACAACATTCTAAGCTAGGGTTTTTATCATTAAACACCAACGTACATTTCACAGAGATGCGATTATTTGCGCTAAGAGTTAATACACACACTTGGAAGAATTTAGGTTAGAAATAGCAATCATCTACAGACTGACAGTTTTGTAGTTGTAGTTAACCACATACCAGACAATTCGCAGTATATCTAGAGTGCTATCTTTGTCATTGGCTCTCTGTCTGAGTCTTGTATTGTACTGTATGCACTTGATCACAGACTATGCTTCTCTCTGCAGAGGTTGTTGAAGCTTGAGGATGAGGCGTAAGCTCTCGAGTACCTGCTGCAAGAACCTTACGGAGGTTCTCGAGACGTCTCCTCTCCCTCTTAGCTGTCTTTTTTATCTTAGCAATATGTTTAGCATGGGACATTACTTCACCCATATGACAACTTAAAACATTAGCTTGATCCACAATACTTGCGATAAGCAGGGCAAAGTACGTACAGCTGTATAATCGGCTGGAATGTGACTGGATCATCTGTGAATGCATTTTTGTACTGTGACATGATTTGCTCAGTGAATCTGGTGTTGCTGGCTGTATTGCCTGGGCGGTTGTCTGTGCTCGTTTTTTAAATTCCTATGACCACAAATGCACTAAATCCTAGGATGGGTCGAATAGCTTGAGCTACTATGAAGAATAGAAGCAAGTGCTTCTGTCTATTTATGTAGCATAAGAATGTGACATCTGTTCTGATTCTGGTGCTACTGTAAGCAAATAAAGTTTACAATAAATACATTTTATTGTAATAAAATCTACAAATTTGTTACAATTAAATAAAGTTAAATAAAGTATAAAGTAGAAATATGTAAATTGCTGGAATGGAAAAAGGTTTACTCACTGTTCGACAACAGCCACTCTCCAGTTATATTGCATAACATTTTTACCCAGTGCCAACTGTAACTTCAGTGTGAGTTTTGTTGACATCTAATGTGATGAAATCGTAATCACATTTGGCAGGATTGACAGTATAGACACACATGCATACAGTATGCCAACTCCATCAATGCCGAATGCTGATGCTATTGGCAGCCTGGTCTACTATACTACCACTGGTATACTATACTATACTATATTATACTGTACTGTAGTACACTATACTATACTATACTATACTATACATACTCATGCTTCTACTAACATTATACTCACCCTGTCAAAAACTGCCACTAACATCATACTCATAATAAAAAACCTAAAATATTTTGCATTATCACTGTTTACGAACAAACTAGAACTTTTGACCTATATATGCAGATATCTGCCAGATGACCCAACCAATTGATGATGTGCAAATCAATTTGACAATAGACAACAAAGTGCATGGTGCAAATGTGCAAAGAAAGAGCTACATGACAAACACAAAAATGTAACATGTTACAGTACTTTTTTTTGACACGTTGCACAGTGGTGCATATAGTAAGCCATGGGCGATGTGAAAGTGCTGAGTAGCAGGATGCGGAGAGCTGTTTCTGTATTATTTTGCGGGTTCACAGAGGCCATGTGTATGTGTGTGTGTGCGTGCGTGTGTGTGTGTGTGTGTGTGTGTGTATGTATAGTACAGACATACCTTCTCATTCAAAGAGATTGAATTTGTATTATGGCAAGAAAAAAGCAGCTAAGTAAAGAAAAACAAGTGGCCATCATTACTTTAAGAAATGAAGGTCAGTCTGTCCGAAAAAATTGGGAAAACTTTGAAAGTGTCCCTTAAGTTATAGGAAAAAAGTCCCTCCTTTCTGTAGGCTATATTAGAGTAAAAGCAAAAAAGAAATAAAAGTATAAAAATCTAGTAATAAAACTACTCAAATGAAGTAATGAAAACTGTACTTATGAAAAGTGCGAAATACTAAATATAAAATTACATTCCACCTCTGCACTTTGAGATGTAAAGACAAACCTCAATCCTGTAATCTCTTTCTAGAACTTTTAT
>QMIH01000075.1:400509-433947 GCA_003987875.1 Clarias batrachus
TATATATATATATATATACAGTACTGTGCAAAAGTATTAGGCGCCATATTAGGAACAAAGTTACCAAAAGAACTCTCCAGCATGCTCGGTAAGCAGCTGTTTTATGTACAGTACTGTGCAAAAGTCTTGGGAACATCCAAACAAAAGCCATATGCAATGATGCTTTKGAAAACATTTCTMCATTWAAAGAAACKTCWWTAAAAAGCACTAAGTAATAACATAAACAATAAACAGTCAATATTTGGTGTGGAAACTCTTTGCTTGAACATAAGCGATGGTGTTCGATACAGATGTGTGCAGTATTCTAATTAAAACTGCTGTTAGGTTTTACTGAGCATGCTGGAGAATATGAGTTCTTTTGATAACTTCGTCACATTTTTGGTAACTTTTGGTAACTTTGTCACACAATAACTTGTATAACAAAATTTGTACTACAGATGATATAGCGCCTAAGACTTTTGCACAGTAGTTTGTATATATATATAGCCATTAGCGTTGATGTGCTCTTTATTTACCAACAGCAGTATAAAATATATCAGGGATATAGCCTGAGCAGGCTTAACATTAGATTTTTATGATTTAATTCATATGAAATTAAATAAAATCGACCATCCTCCTGTACTATTAGGTTAGCCTTGATGTTCTTCTTCGATCTTATTGATTTATACACATTTATATTTCATATATAATATAATAATATGGTACTATATGAACGAGCATGAGCAGAAGAATCAGATATCATTCCGACTACCAAAATTAAAATGAAAACGTGACGAAGCATAAAAATAGAGGAAAGGAATATGTTTCCTCTTCAGGTGAACTAACTAGGACACCACAAAATAGGTCATGCTAGAGACCTACATAATAATCAATTTGTCACGCTAATGGTAAAGGCAGTGAATGCAAGCTGCTATTCGTTACGCAGCACAGCCTACTTGGTGCCTGATTAATGATTCTTCTAAAAAAGACATCAATTTGCTATTTTAAATTCAAACACCCCTTGAGTTTTAACAATTAGATCAAGACTGCAACCAGGTCATGAACTCATGCACATCAAATGAGAACAGTAGCTTGTATAGTCTACGTTCTCGTGTTTTAAGTTTAAACTTTGAACAGATTATATAGTAATCAAATATACTTGAATAACACACACACACACACACACACACACACACACACACACACACACACGCGCACACACACACACAAAAAAAACAAACAAACACTTGATGTATTTACAGTATAAAGTACTGTACAGTGGTTCTTCTGTTTGCTACATCGTCAGAAAACATCCACTGTAGGTATCTTTTTCTTAGAGCAATGACCACTGATGTCATTGATCATTGCCTAAACTATACCATAATGTATATATATTCATTTACGAATTTATGATATGTATCTATTAAATATATACCTATTAACAGTTCTGTGCTAACGTAGAGCAAGGATTCATTAATTCATCTTCTTCTATAACGCTTATCCTGTTCAGGGTCAAGGTGGGCCTAGAGCATGTGCCAGGAGACTCTGGACGCAACCCTAGTGTCAAACCATTGTAGGGTTTGTACACACAGACGGACACACACACTTTTTTGGGCAATTTTGCGAACACCAATGAATCTAATCTGCATGTTTTTGGACTGTCGGAGGAAACCAGAGTACCCCTAAGGAAACCCACCAAATACTGGGGGACCGTGAAAACTGAACGGAGGCAGGAATTGAACCCTCGACCCACACCAATACACCACTATGCCAAAAAAAAAGGAAAATTCGATATAAAACTTGGTACACAGTAATTAATTAAACAAATTCAGTATTTGGTGTGACAATGCGGGGAAGCCCATTAAGTCTCAGGCACAATTTGTGCAGTTTTATGAAAAAAAAAAAAAAAAGCTACAAAGGTTTACTGAGCATCCTGCAGATGTTTTTTTTTACTTATACAGATCAGCCATAATATTAATATTACAAAACATTTTACACATCAACATTGATTATTGATTATATATCAGGAAACTGGTGAAAGACCCATGGCTCACCATTGTCTACTGGGACTAAAGGCCAGTTTGTCTTGTCTGATCTCAAAGAAAAGTCAATGCAGCACAAATCGGCAAAACATCCATTCTGTCCATGATAGAAAGGCTCTAAAACACTGAGGTCATCCTAGAACATAAAGCCTGGGAACCAGCAGGCAAAGATCCAATGGACCAAACTCCCCAGATCCCAATCCAATCAAACACCCACGCAATGGCCTGCAATAATTAATAGATAATAAATAATAATGCTTTGAATTGTAATGGTATAAATTATTGGTTTATCAGCAACTTACAAAAAAAAAAGATAAAAAGCATAAAAAAACAAACCAAACCAAAAAAAGGACCTCAAAAGGCTGGTCCATTGGAAAAAATCCTGAATTTGCCAACTGTCAGTCTGCACACAATTTGCAGGATGTTATAATTTGTGTGGGCGGATGAACAACAAAAAGAGGGAAAAAAAAACAAACAAAACAGAAAAATATTTGCGATATACCAAGAGCCCAATGTACTAAGTCCTATTTATTGTCTAAGCCAATCTTTGGCTGCAGTGACAGATACGTGACAGATGTAGGTTCACAGATGGTACATTTTGCAGCAGGGCAATAAGTATTGACCCATGGGGAGAATCCCCCTTCTTAAAGACTACAGGCTGCCACATGACTGGAGGTCTTATTAAAAATTAAATTAGGCATTAGCTGGAAAGTGCTCCTGTTTATTCCTTTATGATAAATGATGAATAAGGCTTGCAATCTAACAGTAGACTGTATGGGACTGATGTTGTAAAGTGAAAACAGTCAACTTACCTTCCTTTTGTTTTAGTCATAAAATATTAAATCTTTATAAAATCTAATTACAGATTTAGTTAATGATAAGTGCATGATAATGACATTAAAGCGTCAAACCAGCAGCTATTAGAAGGAAAATCTTTTTTAGGACGCAATTTCCAACTGTTATTTCTTTCTGGTGTGATACAGGCGTTATCAGCCCACATGTCTGCTGCTGTGCATAAATGATGCACCCGGTAAAGACTTTTCATCGGAACACCAGGGGTGTAATAAATATAGTACGACTAGAGGGAGGATTGATGCTCAGCTGTGATTAGTGATTTCTTTATTTTTATTCTAATATATGTAGTCATGTGTAGAATCAGGACAACATAGTTTGGCCGGACATGAAAGACTTACAAAATCCCCAAGGCTTCCCAAGAAAACATTAACATTTAAACTGGATCACAGGTTATTACTGAGAATGTTTGTGAATGTTGACTGGAGATCACCACTGTTGTAAAAATGTGAATAAATACAATTGTAATCACCATTGGCCTCCTCGTTCCCTAATTGTACTACAGCTGTTTCTTGACCACAGTATTTTAGAATTGTCTTTTTGACATTCATATTCATAAAACAAATGCAACTGTAATTACATCGCAATGTAATAACTAAATATTTGGATAGATCATCATGTACTCATTTTGGAAAATTATATTTATATTTAAACAGAAAAAAAAACATCAATAAGTCTTGTGTCTGTGTTCTCATATTGAGAATGTATAATTGGTTCCACTTCCTTGTTTGCCAGAAGGACATCTGTGGTATAAGTGGTGGCCTTTGAGTACATAAAAGGGGAATTAAGAGGGCAGAAAAGTCCCTGAACAATGTGCTCTTTCTCTTGTGACCGAGACAGTTTTCAATGCATGATGTAAGGCAGAGTATCACTTACTAATGATCGCTTGACAGACGCTTTTCTTAATATGGTTGAACAGAGATTGTCAGATTTTCATTTGATGTTGAACAGGAATGGCCTAACAATTCATTTGATTTAATAATCTTGCATGTGTTGTTGTCACATCTGAATCAGTCTCTCTTCTCAGCTATCATCATCATCATCATCGTCATCATTATTATTATTAATAATGACTGGGGACGGGTTCGCTCTACTATGAAGACGGTTCTGGCCTTGACTGATGTTGACAGCTGTTTCTCTGAGGTCTTGACTTGGCTGCAGTCACTCAATAGTTCAGGACTGGAATTTCCTACAAGTCTACCTGAGCCTGGACTCATCTGTTAACAACTGTTATACTGACCTGCCTGCCACCTAACACACACAGTATGAATGCAGATCAATTCCTGCTTTCTGTTTCACCCAAATGAGGATGGGTTCCCTGTTGAGTCCGGTTCCTCTCAAGGTTTCTTCTTATTGCCATATAAGGAAGTTTTTCCTTGCCACTGTCACCCTCGGTTTGCTCATCAGGGACTATCTGACCATGTGGTTCATACACATTCACATTCCATACAAACTTAAATAATTCTTTTGAATGTGTAAAACTGCTTTGCGACAATGACAATTGTTTAAACGCTATACAAATAAAACTGAATTGAATTGAATAGTTCAACTTTTTAAAATATGTGATGCACCAATGTTGAGAGCAAGAAACATGAGGAGCGCCAGTAATGTACTTTATGCCACACTCACTGCCGGAACAGCAGTCTTGATAGTGTACTTTCTGCCTATGACCAGAGATAAAACTTCACAGCCATGATGTTAATTGAGATTGAACACCCAGTTGCAGGAGGCATTTCACATCTATAGCAACTTTGTCAAAGACTTAATTAGAGTCAGATATTCATATTAATAGTAGACAGAACATCAAAGGCTTCATACAGTGTTTGAAGAAGACACACCAGTGGCTGTGTAGCAGATCAAACAGAACAGTGTCAGGATTGGGCGATGTAAAATATAACTTACTACCTCTTAAGGACATCATTAACATACTACAAGGAAGGTGCAGACGGAAAAGACTGGACGGTTGCTATGGCAATAGAGTTCTCATAGCGATGCCTTCAAGCTTGTGCTATGGCCATGGTAGGTCAATTCCATGCTGTAGAAGACCACGTTAAGTTTATATTACATTCTTCTAGTGCTTACCACGTTTATGGTCCATGCAGCAGGTTATCAGCACATCAATGTCACATTTGGTATGAATCCTGGATCCAATTCTTCACATCATCACATCATGATGAAAATCGTTCACGTTGTATTTATACCATCCATGCAATAACAACATAGTGAGTGTGTGATAAGTGCCCGGTAAGAGTGCGGTGTGATCTGATTTGACATAGTAGTAATGCAGTTTGATCTCATTGGACCTGGCGAGTGCATGATCAGATGCGTGATAGGAAATTCATGACAACATGACACACGCATTGGGAATCTGACAGAGACCTGGGTAGGAAGTATTATGAATTTGATAAATGCACAGAAATGTTTTCAGTTTTGAGCTCACGTCCGTTGTGCTCTTCAATATTTTTTTAGGATGCAGTGGGACCTCATGATCTTTGTTGGAGTAACAAGCCCTAAGGGACTATAGTTGGATTTGGTCAAAAAGAAGGAGGTTGACATTTGGCTTTTTCGACTTTTTTTTTCCTACACTGAAGTATTTTTTCCTTCTTGGAATGATGTAATTTATTCTGTAGAGATGTACTATAAGCATCAGGAATTTACCGAGTCACAGTGAGGTTTAAAACACTCTGGGGTGCCCCATCAGGGAACCAGGGCCGTTTTAACTTAGCAGGTTGCCATATAGTGTCTTCCACAAAAACCTTCCACAGGCGTATCAAGACTGACTGGTTTTCACTGGAAAATGTCTGAATAGAGTAAGAGTTCCAGTATTTTCTAAATTAGGGTTGTCATTTCTCACCCAAGTCACAGATTGCATCATTATATTTGGAATTTGGACCCCCCCCCCTTTTTTTTTAGGTTGGAGATTTGGTCTTTTTGGCCCATACAAGGAAACTGCTTCCCATCATACTTGGCGATAAATCGACTCTTGTCACGGTTGAACAATTTTTGACATTGATTAATGAGATTTCTGAGGTGATTAAACATCTCCCTACCTCAGACAGAGCCTGAGCTCTCACATGCGTTTGCTTCACTCTCTTCACTCAAACACTTTCTTCTGCTTCTTTTTTTATTCTTATCTTACCTTTCTTTCTTCCTTCCTTCCTATTTTTCATGTCTGTAAGCAGAAGAGGACACAGTCAAAGGCAAACCAAAAGCTGCAGTGTGATGTGAGTCAGCGATCAGTGCAGTAATTTGAGAGGCTAAATGGACGACAGTAAACACATGTGAGAGCCAAACTGAACAAATGGAGCCTTTTATAACTTTGCACAGCACAACATTTTGGGAAATTCCAGCAGTCAGTGTCCATAAAGCTGCTCAAGCTAAAACCAGGACAGCAATTTCTAAATGAAACCGTTATTGCCTTTAATAGTTTTCGACAGAGTACTGGAATAACACAATATTAACTGGAATAACACAATCGAAATCACGTTTAGTAGATTTTTTCCATTCTTTGTTCCATCAGGCCACAAAAATGAACTGTGTGCGACAAATTGATTTATGGATGTCTAGCTTAATAGATATTGTGTTGAGTGTTATACTGCAACCACATACATACTGTAGGAAAATCAGATGCATGCTTTCAAGTGCTGATTGGACACCTTAGCTCTTTCATTGTAAGCTATTATTGACAACAGTCGCATCTTATTTAACTTACATTACACTGGCCACATCTGAAACTCCATATACAGTACACAGCATTTATTATTTTTTTGAATTGAAGGCATATTATCCTCTTCTGGTGGACGACATACTGTACAGTTTGGAATCCAGTTTGTACTATGAAGAAAAATATCTGCTTCCATTTGGATTCTAATCATGAGGCCTACAAGCTCCATCTTCTCCACTAGCTTTGACTGTTGTTCTTGTCTAGGAGTTACTGTATATTTGCAGACAGATTTTTACTGACTCAGGTACTGTTGGATTGGACGTGTTATAACTAATTGTTATATTTTAGTCCTTATTAACACAGATTTACTCTGATGCACAGGAAATGATGGGCTTCCCCTTCTGAGTAGCAGCTGATTCTTTCAAGGTTTCTTCCTCTTGAGCGTTATCACAGGGACTTACTATATAACGCTGGAGTATATCATCATGTACTCCCTCAGGGATAAAGCATGGATGTTTTTTTTTTAAAGCTGCTTCAAGACAATTTGAAGTAAAACATTGTTTTATAAAATCCATCCATTCATTTTCTGTACCACTTACCATGTACAGTTTCCTAGGATGCCTGGACCCCATTCCAGGAGACTTTTGGAACAAGGCAGGGAATATATTGGACAGAGTGCCAATCTACTGCGACACAAACACACACATACATTGGGAAGGCCAATTATCCTAATCTGCATGTCTTTGAACTTGGTGTTCCCAAAGGAAACCCAAAGCAAAGGGGACAACATACACACACACACACAGACCCCAGGCGGAAATCAGACCCTTAATCCTGGAGATGCAAGGCAACAATGCTTAACACTATGCCACCGTGCCAACTTTAACACTTAAAAATAAAGCAAAATGCTATTCAAACATGTTGCGATGGCTCCTGTAATAGGGCTTGCTTAGGGGCTTGCAGGCGCAAATAATGTTTGGTGAAGTGAAAATTACATTAATAATGTGATGGGACAACATGCCTGAAAGCCATGTATAATAACTTTGTTTGAGTAGGTATCAAAATATCTGCATTTAAAACAAAGGACACCCAAGTGAAGTGCAGACCTTTTGTGATGATCAATTTCCTGAAATTGGTGTACTCTCCATCTGTGAAAGAGATAATTTTATGTAGAGCAAGATAAAATAAAGTGAGTAAATGATTAAGCTAATGGGATCAATATAGCTTGAAAAAAAAAGTTCTCCATTTGCTCATAAAATAAATTAATATTTACATAGTGAATCCTTTTATGATATTTTCCCCTGACAACACATTAGTCGATGAAGTATGTTGAAATCATGGATAATGGCTCCAAAAATATGCTCGCTGTAGCTGCCTCACCGCTTGCTGTAAAGCTCTACACAAACACATTACCATAAACATTTATCCTAAGTTGTTAGCAGTCACCTCACTCATCTTCTAGTGCATTGTCAAGAAAGGTCATTACAATGCATTATATGCAAGCATATTAAAATTCAGCTTTCTAAGCTCAACTTTGTGTGCAAACCATGTTTGTTGTGTGCAGTTAGTTTTAAAAATGGTTTTCTTTGGATAATCTTCCAGCTCAAGCTGTGATTTGGCTCGAGTTGTATTGGCTTAATCTGGGTGTGAAGTAGTACCAAATGGTAGACGTCTCAAGCCAGCTCTACTACAAAGTGGCTTGTGCAGACGTTCGGAAACCTTAAATAATTATTATCAAGAAAATCATTATAATCAAGACGCGTTAAATGTGTAGTGAGAAATTCAGTAAGGTCTCAAAACAAAACCAGACAAGTGAGGATTCTGGATAAGCAAAAGGCTTTATTTCTGCACAGGACATCTCAGTTACACACATTCACAGTGTTCTGCATGTATTTACACACACACACACGCACACACACACAAGTATGTAGAAAATTCACTAGGGCTGCCATGTATCCTTGGAAAGGCAGGTAGCCTGGCATGCAATGATTAGACAAAAATCATTAAAAACAATGTATGCTCTGTCACATAAAGTTGTCCATAGCAACTGTTACACTTTAAGCATACCATGCAAAAAACAGCAACATGCATGAGGTATCACACGGCGCAAATCATTCACAGGTAGGGTCTTAGCATCTTAAGTCTTGATATGAATGTATTTAAATATTTAATATATACATCAAATCTTAGCATGTTTGGTGGGTTTCCTTCGGCTACTTTGGTTTCCTCCCACAGTCCAAAGACATGCAGATTAGGCAAACTTGTGTTCCCAAATTGCCTGTAGTGTCTGAATGAATGTGTGTGTGTGTGTGTGTGTGTGTGTGTGTGTGTGTGTGTGTGTGTGTGTGTGTGTGTGTGTGTGTGTGTGTGAGCCCTGAGATGGATCCAGGGTATACCCTGCCTCGTGCTCTAAGTCTCTTAGCATAGGCTTCTGAATACAGCATACGAACCTGAATACAGCATAAAGCATATTATTATGATGAGTAAGGGGGTGAGTTCTATCTCCTTAACTATAAATCATACTGTATACCCGCTCAGCCTTGCAGTATGAAAAAAACTAAATAATAAATAAACACACGGACTCTTAACTACGGGCAATACATTGATGTCATTGTGGCTAACCATTAGCGTATTAAGGTGAAATGTAAAATGTAATGAAAATATCTGGTGATTCACCCTGGACACAGATGGATGGATGGATTGTTCTGCCAAGGATTTCCCCCCCCCTGCATCCTTAGCTTTATTGTGTTAAGGGCTTTATTGGCATTCTGATGTACTCATTCATGGCTAATGGATAGATGAACTTTATGCTAGTCTAAAAACAGGAAGGTCAGGGAGAGCTTGTGATCATGATTTGTGCAAATTGTGTTTATTTGTCCTTTGATAATCAAATAGATCTCCATGGCATTTGGCCGTCTCCTAGGCGACAGACAGGTCTCCGTTCTCCTGCATTATTTAAAAAAAAATAAAAAATGCAATGGTCAGGTAACATTTTTTTAATGTACTAATCAATGCCTGTGAGTCACCACTAGTTACTGTACATGACTGATTACTCCTATAATTTAGATGGATAGATTTCCTCTTATTTTCTGGCTTTTCAGCCAACACCCACACACTCTGCCTGTATAGTAAGTATTGAGCAGTGAAATGCTTTGGCGATGCTAACTACTACTCTCAGCTTTGGTTTCTCCAGGGTTATTTTTATTTCTGTGTTTCTCATGACAGTGAGAATTCCTTATGATCCGAAATAGCATTGTAATGACCTGAAAAAGCCATGGGGTAAAGCTTTGTCTTTGAATTAGAGCGAAACTAGAGTGAAGTTTGTATTAGAGTTGATTCAGATTGACTTGCAGAGGTGGTTAGAGTAGCCCAAAATTGTACTCACAGAAGAGTAGCTGTGCTTTAAAATAATATTACTCAAGTAAAAGTAAAAAGTAGTCATCCAAAATATAAGAGTAAAAAAAAGTATTCGGTGAAAAGACTACTCAAGTACCGAGTAACTGTTTCAATCGTAATGTCTGATTTATTAATTTAGAAATTATGTAAACAGCCAGACAAAATGATAAAATAATGTACAAAAAATCTGCCATTTACAAATAATGAAATGAATAAAGTGAAATAAATTAGTAAAAAGAAATGCCTTTACAAAATTACTAATTAGCACAGATTTCCTAATCTCACTTTTTCACAACATAAAGTTTTGAGCATGATTTCTAAGCACCCAATTTATGCACATATATTTATTAGATCATGTGCAAAATTAAATCTTCATTTTTGAATGCAGTAAGGCGGAATGCAGTTCTCTCATTTCCAATTATTAAACCGTAATGGGAAACGAGAGACCATTTGATCAGACCACACTGAGTTTTTCAGATTGTTATTATTAGTGGTAGGTTTCTCGTCTGCCATGCGAAAGGCCTTGGTTCAATTCCCAGCCAAACCACTGACATTGGATTGGATGCAAGAGCCTGAAGAAAGTCTAATGGTTGCGTCAGGAAGGGCATCTAGCGTGCAACCTGTGCCAAGTTCGGATGTTCCCTATTATTTCTCTTCTCCATTGGCTTCAAATATTATATATGTCCAGCTCATATGTAAGAGTTATATCTTCTCAGATACATTTGTTCTGACTTCATGCAATATCTTGATATCATTATGGCTATCCATTAGATTATTAAAGTGAATTCTAATATGTAATATGAGTTATGTAATATCTCCTTATTCACCCTGCTGGAAAGTGGTGGATGCATTCCCTGTTGAGAATAATTTCTTTTAAGGTTTCTTCCTCCTTTGCAGACACAGGGCTGTTGCATGTTTTTCTGATATTGTCTGAACCTCCCATGCCTCTGTGTCCATAATGCAACCTCCTCATTGCACTTCCTGATTCTTTATATGGTAATACGTCATCATATATCCTGTGTCTAGACAAATATGCTTACAAATAGCTTGTGTGCCCTGGAGCCCTTTTGTCTAACCGGAAAATACTTATGTGTCTCTTATCATCTATCTGTCTCCGGGTCTCTTCGACTTACATGTTGATGACTTTTGCTTTTGATGTCCGTGACACAGGCCTGTAAGCCTATAAAGGTGCAGCAGACACATAAAGGAATCATTCATTTCACTATAACTTAACAGCTATAATTCATGAACTTTAATAAATGTATAAGCGAATGCCCATAAACATCTTCATTCTTGTTATTCTACAAAGGTGAAGTGACAGCTTGTGATCATGGTGCCCTCTCCATAGAACTTTGTGTAAATTTGTTCCTTTGATCAATACAGCTCGATGGTGCTTGGGCGTCTCCTAGGCGACAACCATGTCTGTGTTCTGATGCACCATTAAAAATGCATTGGACATGTATCAACACATCTCTTTTTTTTTCAATGCATCCATTCAAGTCTGACTGTCACCACTGCTTACTGTATACATGATGGAATATTCTTATAATGCAGGGAGATCAAATGAGAAAAAATGGATGGATTTCCATGCTGTGCATAACCAAAACCCACACACTCTGCTTGTAAGTAGTGGGCAGTGAAATGCTTTAAAACTACTACTCTCATCTTTGCCGTCTCCAGAAATATATTTATTTCAGAGTTTGCCTGATATACAGTACTGTAAATACTGATCATTCATAATATTAAAACCACCTACAGTAGGAGGCTCAGGCACCTGAGGTGCTCAATCGAAATGGGATCTCGGGAGTTTGGAGGCTGGGTTTGTTGCCTGTTAGGCTCCATGTGGGGCGGTCTGTGGTGCACTGGGTGTTCTGATGACAAACGCTGACATTTTTTCAGTGATTTTTTTTCTGTGTTGGCTTTTCTATGGGATTGACTGGACAGGCTAGCTCTTGGCACTTGTGGGCATGGGTCAGCCTTGTGTGCCCATGATCCTGTCATCCTTGGGGTGGAGGTAAGCAATATACATACTGGTGCAACCCTCTTGGAATTTAATATTTGATCATGGATGGATGATTATTTTCTGCAAAATTGCAGTATTTCTCGAAGGAATGTTACAGTTTCAGAATTCAGTCGCATCAGACTTGTTTGTCTGGGACATCCCATGGCTGCTTGATAAGATATGTGAAATTCCAGTAAGCCCGTACCAGTATACTGTTAACCCCTCCCCCCAACTCACTCCAAGGCAGAGCAGTTCCATACAAAAATGTGCCCAATGAGCTATTTGGAAAAAAGCCATTGTGATCCAAAATGTACCACTTACTGTAGTATCTGGAATAGCAACCGGAATCAGGTTTTGTAAGTAGAAAATTGTACTTTTCGGTTGCGCATATCATTTGATTAAACATAGGGAGTGCATGTACTGGACATACACTTATCCATCCATCCATCCATCCATCCATCTACTGTAGGAACCTTTGTAGTCTAGCTAGGGGCCGTGGAGGCCAATGATAATGACCATATTATTTAATCACATTTTTACAATCGAGTTAGGACCTCCGATCAACATTCACACACACACACATACAGTACACACACTGTACTGCAGGCAATTTGGCAAGCTAATTAGCCTAAACTGCATGTCCCTGGACTGTGGCAGGAAACCAGAGCACTCGGAAGAAACCTACTATGGATGGCGAGAACATGCAAACTTCGTGCACGCAGACCCCGAGGCAGGAATCAAACCCAGACCCTGGAAGTGCAAGGGCGATAACGCTAACTACTAAGCCTCTATGCTGCCTCATACACTTATACCCACTATAAAATATGATAATTGATCATTGATAGTTTGGCACATATTAGACACTCTTGTGAATTCTTGAGAACATTAGCCTAATTTTGATAGATAACTTCATAGCTTATGCTCCAGGAGATTAAGACTTGGCTCTTCTTTGCACAAATGTAAGTGTGATGGGGAGTTTGAATTTTTTATGGGCTTGTGGTCAAAAACACCCACCACAATTGCTTTAACCTTATTAATTAGTAATAGAATTTACAGTTACATTAACAGCATTTGGCAGATGCCCTTATCCAGAGTGACTTGCATTAGTCAAATATCAAGGGAGGGAGGTTTTTTTAAGGGTAAGTGTTAACCCAAATTCATTCCAGTACCTAGAAGCCAGAACAGAAAAAAGTCTAAACGTCTTCCTCGAACAGTCAGAGATGACGGTACCAGTCGAGCAATGCTGCAGGACAAGAGACAATATGGTGCAGTGCGGCGTGTGATAAATGCTTTGAGATAAGTGGGTGCTGGATCATATTTTGGATACTTTGAAGGCACGCATCATTATTTGGAACCTGATGCGAGCAGCTATGGGACGCCAGTGGACGTAGCGGAATAGTGGCGTGGTGTTGAAACAAGTTGTGCAGCTGCATTCTGGATCAGCTGCAGAGGTCAAATGGTGCACTGAGGCAGACCTGCCAAGACTGAGATGCAGTAGTCCAGTCTCAAGATAACAAGGAAATGAAGAAAGACCTGATTATTATGTTTAGGCTTAAAATTTTTCACTTACTGTGTTATCAATTGTACATATTAATTGTATGATTATTATGAAGGATGGCAATAATTCTGGAGTTGAATGCACACGCATGCACATGTCAATGAACTAATCTCCCAATTTCACTTTAGTAAGCACTTTTTCTGGATCAGGGTCGTGTGAGGTTGAATAAATGAACACTATACAGTACTTTTCTCAGCATGCAAAGCATTTTTGGTATATGAGTGACCGAACTAAACGCCGGCTAAGTTGCGCATCCGAACATGTGGAAAACCAAGCGGCGCGAGTTTACATATTTTTTTTGTGAACATATTTTTTTTGCATTGCATGCAGGATGTAGTGAAGACACAGCACCATGGGTCCCAAGAATGTTAGCAAGGACGGTAGCAAAAAGAAAATGGAGCCACTTTCAGTTTCATCTGTAAAGCAGCCGCTAGAAGCAGCTAAAAGGAATCGTACTGTAAATGAAGGTGAGGTTTAATGTCTATTTATTCCATACTTTACTTCATACTTTTCCAAATGTTTCATTGTTTTTTATATGCGAAAATATGTATAATATTATAGTGTTGGAAATTGGTAATACTGGTAATATTTTTGGGTGGCTGGAACGGATTATTTACATTATTTCCTATGAGAAAATGCGTCACACGATACAAAATCTCGTGTTAAGAACTCGCCTCCGGAATGAATTACATTTGTATGCAAAGTAATACAGTGGAAAGGCAAAGACAGCATAAATGCATAACTATAATAAAAAATTGAGATGCAGAAAACCAGGACAGTTGAAACCGGGTGACTTTATTACAAGATTTCACAATCTTTCCCATCATTTTAAACACAGATTACTTGGTTGACTTTTTTTTCCCCCAGCTCTCACACACACAGAAAAAAAAGTTGTTCAGTGCAAGCTGTTTTTCCTCGTTTTTTCAGTATGACATGCTCGAACACAGAAGCTCTCACTGACTGATCAAGAGTCTTTCAGTTAGTTTTTTTTTTTTGACTTCTTAATTGCGCTATTTAAAATTGTCACCACTAGATAAATGACACACATCTGTTTCATTTTAAGCCAGAAAATGAACAAAAGGCAAATGAAATCCTACTCAACAACTATAACAGTAAAAGATGCCTGGTTTATCAATGTAATTCTTGCCTGAATGCCTCGATACAGATTACATACTTGTTTCGTAAGATCATCGTGGGGAATCGCCAGTGAGAAGAAATGGTTGAGGTAAGCGCTGTTACACTTTGGGTACACAGCTTCAAATGGCTCAGAAAGCAAAGGGGCAGAAAAATATAATCGGAAAGAGAGAGAGAAAAAAAAACATCCTTAACTCCAATCCAGTATCCTAGTCAAATACACATACCACAGTCATGCAGGCTGCTATACAAGCAATAGTCTCAGTCATTCACAATACTAAACAGGACAAAGGTGCAAATAACAAATTCAAATGCCCGCTGTCTTTTTTTTTTTCCCAAAAAAGATTCTCCCGGGTATAATTATACAAGACATGCCTTCAAATGGAAACTTATCGAAAAAAAAAAGAAAAAAAAAAGTGGACCCTCAACTTGGTCCAATTGTAACCAGCTTTCCGATAAAACTCCTTAAATCACCCGTTGTTTTAATCGAATCCGACTTCCAGTAACAGGTTGAATTGAAAATGAGGAAACAAACGAACTCCCCCCCAACAAACAAGGTGAAGGCAAGAGCAATACGCAGGCCTTGCCTACTGCTGCTGGTGTCTCTTTTTTCCTTTTCCTTCCCCCTTCACATGAAAAAAAGGCACTCGACCTCTCAAGGAATGTGAACAGATGGAATAGAGACAGTGAGGATGAAACACGTGCCTGGCCTTGAGCAAACCCCAAGCATCGATATTAGAGTATGTATGCCATTCTTTGTAGTCATGATAATGATCAGTGATAATGACGCATGTTGCTGCTGCCTTTACACTTTAATCACATTCCTTCAAGTCCTCCCAAAAAATATATATATATATATATAACAATAAGAAAAAGGCAAAAACAATAACACCTATACAGAGGCTGCAGTATGAATAGGTGAGATATCAAAACTAGCACCTACAAGATCTACGAAGTTAATGTGTTCTTTAGTTTTTCTGGTGACATGAAGAAGCCAAGATAAAATGCAAGTTTTACAAGGAGAATTTCGCTAGGAACTGGTAACTTGATTGAATATATAGTCCAAAACTCGCTTTACATTCAGAGGAATCATTACATTTATGTACAGACTGCAGTCCAGGACCAGGTGTCCAGCACCCGAGCAGTCGCAGGCAGCGTTAATGCCCCAGTAGTACCAACGACGAGTGGATGCTAGAACCAACGGCAGGTTTTTTACATATTTCTGTTTTTTATAGTAGAAAAAAATCACTCACACTATCAAAGCAAGACACAGAAGATACTAAAGAAAATATAGAGACAGTCACATCACCTCCACTGGGAAAAACAAAACAAAACCATAAAAAATCCTTCTGTGATGATACTACTAATGCGAAAATGAAAAGTACTTGATGCTTGACATTTTCATTTCATTTGGCTTCTGATGATGGACTGAAGGTGATATAGCGTGGAGTTGCGGCTTTTATAACTGTTCCATATGATGACCGAAGCATACAGCGATATGATCAGGAAACAAAGCATTGCACAAACACCTGAATACACAGATATCTTGGAATCAGACATCCACTGATATTCAAATTGAGGCTGTACAGCAGTGCATTGACGATACATTCATTACACACCCAAAACGTTCACGTTTCCCGTCTTGTGGGAATAAGGACCTCAGGTTCAACATTATGAATATCACCAAAAAAAAAAAGAAAAAAAAAAAGAATACTTTCCTGTGTTTCAATTCTTACACAAAAAAAACAACGATTTATTTATAGAATGTTGTAACCATAAATAAATAATAATAATAGTAATAATGAAAAAAGGTTCCCGTTTTCTTATGTCCATTTTTTTGCCATCATCATACCCCAGTTGATCTGGTCATAGCTATTGGTTTTCTTGACAAAAAATCCTGCTGTTCTTATTGCGGCTCGTTTTTCCCACTTGAGCTGTCTTTAAGGACCTGTTCCACGCATGCCTCCTCATGCTCTTGTTCAGGTTACAGAATGAAAAAACAAAACAAAAAAAAAACCACCAACAACAACAACAATTAAAAAAAAAACGAGATAACAGCTGCTGTAAATGCAGCTAGAGCATTTAGAGCAACCCACGCTTCTACCCCACTCTACACACTCACACCGCTCTTGGCAACACCGAGGCAGTCCCTTAGCAACCAAAAAGAAAGTGTGTAGGTGTCTGTCTGTGTGTATGAATACCTTTGTGTAGTAGGTGGGGTATTGAGTGTCTGCCCACAAGGATCAAGTAGACACCAAGGGTGGAATCAGTTTGGTGGGTTTTGGGATAGAGGAGGGGCTGCAGCCACTCTTTTCTTCTCATGCTAATTTGAAGAATAAGGTGGGGGATGGGAGGTGGCAGAATTTCTTTTCAACTACCCCATGTGGTATTTTAGTGAGCGCAGGGGCCCAGGCGCAATCTCAGGGTACCGCTCTTGTGAAGATGCCAGAGCTGCAGGAACTCCTCGGGCATGGCGTGGAACCCAGACGAAGGTAGCACATTGTCGTAATAGTGGTGACTGACAGGCCTCTGGTCGAGGTCCAGTGCAAAGGGCCAGAAGCCGAACGCGGTCACCTCGTCACACACACCGAGCGCCAGGCTCACCAGGAAGAGGCCCGTTGAAAGACGTCTACCGTGTACGCCGCGGTGTTTCCAGAAGCGTCCCACGTTCTTTAAGAAGTCCGGATTGGCGAACAGCACTGTCTGGTTGGATGCCGAGTCAGACAGCGCATGGTAGGCACGCAGGGACAGGTCCGTGCCAGGCTTCATGGAGAAGGCAGGCATGTAGATGTAGCTGGAGCCATAGGCTTTCATGCTTTCCACAAAAGTCTTGCGAGACCACAGCAGGCTCTGAAAACTGGGGGAAAGAGGACGAGATGGTGAACTGAATCAAATACAATCGAGTAAATATTAGAAAGCAAACTGCCTGTGCTTGAAAAATGAAAGAACGTCCGATGATCAAAAACTCCTCATGGGCGATGTCGCCTGAACATGATTTACTACAATAGTAACATCACAAGTGCAACACAAGACCATGCTTCAGCGATTCTGGACACACTTCGGAAAGCAACTCGAACCTTTAAGACGAATAATTTGAACAGGTGAAATAAGGGAATTAATGTATAACCAGCTATTGGTTGAACAATTTACAAGTACTGAGCTGAATTCTTTATAATATATGAAGATGAGCCAAAAATGATCTGCAATCTGGTTTGTTGGTTTTCCATTCAAAGCTACTCAAAGCTACTCAGCTTTGAAACATACTGTACTCAATCACCGACCAGGAAATAGATCCAAGTCAAAAACAGCTGTAAATGCTTGATGCATTTCTGGGATTCTCAAGTGCCTGTAACCAAACATTATCAGGAAAATGGTTCAACAATCAACAGAATTTGGCACTGATTTCTCCCATTGTACAGCGTTCATGACAAACAAGACTTATGATAGTGATAATGATACATTTCAATTTGGACTTGAAAAAACCCAAACTATCCCTTTAACCCATTTTTCTGAGTGATCCAGAATTCACACACTACAGGCAATTTGGGAACACCAATGGCTTTGGACTGTGGGAGAGGAAACTGGAGTACCCAGAGGAAACCCACCAAGCACGGGGAGAACATGGAAACTCCATGCACACAGACCCCGAGGCAGGAATCGAACCCAGACCCTGGAAGTGCAAGACGACAGTGCTAACCACTATGCCACCATCGCATTCCTGAACCAGAGCAATCAAATTAATTTATATTTACATTTCATAAAATACATAAAACATTCAGAATTACCTCTTCTCTATAATACTGGGATTTGCTGTCACCAGCTGGGTCTTTCTGCCTACATCATCAGTGTATTCTTTGGACAGTGGGGGCAGGTTACATCTAAAGTGGAGACATAAGAAAACAAAGAGAATGGAACAAAGGAAATCAATATTCTAAGCAGCTGAAACATCAGTCGGAATGATTTTAGTCAAAAGAAGAACTATGTAAACAAAAATCTAAAATATTGAAAAAAAAAAAGATATGGTGAGACAGTATGATTTTGTGTTACCTCATTACAAAGTCGGCCTGGTCGATTTCTTTGCCACACCCGCTGTTCTTCAGGACTCCTCCATTACCCACAACCACACACTTCTTCAGCGGTAAATGGGAAGGAATGTCCTGACAAGCAAAAATAGAACCTCGTCACACAACAGGCCCACACATTTACGCATAGTATACAGCACAACTGTAAATGTCCACAGGAAATAAGTACAGTATGTGCTAGACTAAACAACACCACTGTGTATACAGGCATACTAGTGCTACATTAAAAAAAAGACCTACATCTATGAAAAATAACAGCATATTGTGAAGATTTTACATTTTAAAAGGTTGTTCTTCAAGGAGAACATGTAATGTGTCATAGTTAAAAAGTGAATTGCTTGATTTTTATTCATTGTATTATTTACTATTTATTAATTAAATTATTTACAGTCTATGCTAAGACTGTTTAAAATTGTAAAAAACCAAATGAAAAAAAAAAAAAAAACCTAACATTGAACATAAAGTGGCCTTGACATATGAATAACCCTGCCTTGTGATTTTTTTTGTTTGTTTTTTTTTGTTTATATATACAGTGGAACTTTGGATTGTGAGTAACTTGGTCTTCGAGAGATTTGAAAGACAAGGAATTTTTTAAAAATGAATTTTAACTTGATAAATGAGCGGGGTCTTGATATACGCATGCACTTTGTCTGTTGAGCGTCATGTGATCACAACTGAGCGAATGGTTCTTTTCTCACACACTACGGGATTATGCTCAGACTCAGTAGCATGCGTCACTCAAATAGTTAACATCCATGTGCGCATGTACTGTTTATTATAACATTGTGACCACGTGTGTGCATACACATAAAGCAAAAGTAAGTTTCATTCGAGAGGTTCCTTGTTAAAGATCCACTTTCCACAGAGTAGTGATTCCATTAGTGTGTGTGTGCACGTGCGAGTGTCATTAGAGAGGTTAATTGTTAAAAAAGTTCCAGACATAGCAGTCTTTCCATTGGTGTGTGTGTGAAAGTCATCCTACATCTTACTTCAGCTTTACACGCACACACACACACACACACACACACACACACACACACACACACACACACACACACACACACACACACACTAATGGAAACACTGCTCTATCGGGATTCTTTTCAAAGGTAAAGTTCAGGTTAATTTGTTTTTATTTGTACTTTATACTTTGTATTAATTATTTTCATATGAATATTTTTGGGGTCGAATCTTCTGAGTTTCCATTATTTCTTATGGGGAAAATTCACTTTGATATAACAATGATTTGTTATACATGCACTATTTATTTATTTATTGCATTTTGTGCAAGATTTAGTGAAGACATAGAACCATGGGTCCCAAAAAAGCTACCAAGTTGCGCAGCAAGAAGAAGAGGGAGCTACTTTCAGTTTAGGTTTTATAGCAGCCATTGTCAAGAGGAATCATTAACTAAGGGACTGGACTCTTGTAATTCCCATCCCTTATCACCAGTATACTAATCACTGGCCTGATCATCTGTTATCATCTGTATGCGTTTCTCACTGGTTCATACCTTAAGCTTTTATATGCTTGAAAGTCTGTGTGGCTTAAGAAACAAAATATGCTCCCCTGAAAATGGTCAGGTACCGGGCCTGGACTAAAAATGAGAGCCAAAAAAGTCCTTCAAGAGGCATGGAAAACTATTATTCAACACTGCATAAAAAATACAGGAAAGTTTGTCTCTTTGAATGCAAAGCCTAAAGAAATTTGGGCGGGCTCAAGACTTTTGCAAAGTACTGTATATACCAATACCAAAATTGATCAAAGCATCAGTAACTTCCAAAACCTCCCCCGGGCACTTTGACAGAAATCCATCGAGTGGATCAGAGCAGTTCATTCAAAAATCCACAATGCGATTCATTACAAGGCACAGATGTATTGAACAGGCTTTAGTATTGCAAGTGGCACTACTGTGTTAATGATTAACATATTGTCCAGCGCTAATGCTCATGCAATCGATTACAAACAGAAGCAACCCATTTAATTTGATTCATTACACACTATTTACATTCAGTTCAGTTTAATCATTCAGTTCATTCACCGCATTCAGTGTTAGATACATTCAGTTTCAGTTTTTGACAAACTCAAAATAGATTACATCTCGAAATGCGCACGCACATCACACACACAGAGTTCAAGCGTGTAAACAGGAAAGAGATGAACTTGCTGAATGTTGGACGGAAAGAGGAAGCGTGTAAACAGGAAAGAGATGAACTTGCTGAAGAGAGGAAGCCCATCCCCCCTTTCATGACTCATTCACTTACACACACACACACACACACACACACACACACACACACACACACACACACACACACACACAGTCCTCTTTTAGATTATAGGGCACTGAGTTAAAAAAAAGTTCACTCAAAGATAGAGAGAGATAGAGAGAGAGAGAGAGAGTACATTCTTTATCATAATCTATAGTAAGGGACATGACGGGGATTCATTCATTCATCTTTTATCCTTTTAATATTTAACCTGTTCAGGCTGCATTTCTTGAACAAACTGGTATAAAACAAATTAAGCAGCTAGCGCTGTGGGATATGCCACGTCCCATAAATCTTCTCCTGACGATTTTAGGGTTAAAAGCTCTATGTGATATATCCCACAGCGCTAACTGCTTAATTTGTTTTATACCAGATTGTTCAAGAAATAGAACCTGGACAAATAAAATATTAAATGTGAGATAGAAAATACGTTATTAAAGCATTAGAATTGTTGACTATGAGGAAGGTTACTTTTAGTAACAAAAAACTTTGATTTTATTTAGCATTTTTTAAAATTAGCTTGTTCTGTCAGAACTAGCTAATTTAAATTAGCTAGTTCTCTGCCATTTTGAAAATGATATCATTGGTACACAAATTCACAGATGTTACATGACTGCACCAGGATGTTCTTTAGATGTAATTTTATGAATTAATAGCATAACCAGGTGAACTGATGTTCGGTCATGCTGATTTAAACTGGAGCTGTGGGTGCAAGAAACGTAGCTGTGCTTTGCTAGCATTATCTGATAATGATGAGTGAATACTGACACCAATCTCTCTACAGGCTCTGTTTCAAAGGCATCTGATGAAAGGTTGAGCAGGAAGAGAAAAACATCCTTTTCTCATGGAGATTAAAATTTTACAGAAAAAAATACGTAACATCATTATTAAATTAACATAAAACCCAAAACCAAATAAAAAATATATATCCATGTTAAAAATATTCATTTTAAATTCACTCACACCCACATTTTAAACAAAACCAAACATCTTTTAGGTAGAGAAAAAGCAAAGATAGCAAAGACAAATGTAGATAGATGGCTCTGAACTGGTAAGAAAGACAGACACCCCACAAAGCTCCAACTACACGATCCTGGAAGTCCATAACTTACCCATTTTTCATGGGTTTATATACCTGACAAGCACTTCATCGCTCCTCCTTGTTTTGTTGTTTGATCCAATTTTTTTTTAATAATCAGGTATATATTAATATGTTTGGCCAAGTGGTGTCTCACCATATCTTTTTTTCTAATTCCATACCCTTTTTTTTTCTTTTTTGTTCCTCTTTTCCTGACCAGAATATCGACCACTAGTGCTGACAACTTAATTTTTCCATCTGAGAAAGTTTTGAGCTTTTTCTATGATGCGTAATAATCGTATTCTTATTGTCCTATTCTTTTCCTATTATAATCTTGATCATATAGTGATTAATTATTGAACTTAATAACGGTTAGAGGCAATATGATTAATTTTGTCAAAGCTTAATTACATTAGATTATATTATTTTTATTATTACTATTGTTATTATTTTAGCATTATTATTATCATTATTTTTTCTTATTTAAAATACTGATCTTTAAAATTTTGATTCAGAAGATAATTCTATTGATGGATTTTGGGTACGTAGTGTAATATAGAGTGATAATGTTAGTTGTAGTAGTAAGGGATAGTAATGGATTTGATTATTAACTATTGATCCTTTTGTTTCTTAGCTTTAAAAAAGGAAGTCTGTGCTCTGTGTCTGAAAAAAAACAAACAGAACTGAATGTTATTTCTTTAACGGTTTCTTTCTGATCTGTCTGCCTTATAGTTCCTTATTTCTTGCTCTCTGAATTGGTCAACCTTCGGTCACGCTCTTGTAGAATTTCCCACAGTTTTCTACTTGAGTAAGGTTAGAAATGGGGTATAATAATATAAAATTAATAAGTATTATTAGTATATTGATTAGATATTATATTTGTTAATATTACTATATTAAAGTGGTTTGAAGAGGGACGGTTGCCACTGTCTGCATAAAAACATAAAAACAGGCAAATCTAATTCATTTCAATCACCATCTGGAGCATGGCTCCTAATTACTAAACTAATCAATGCAGTAATCAATCAAGGGCCTGAACATGTGCAAATCCACTCTATAATCTAGTCCTTCTATATCACAAAACAGTAAAGCTGGATTGGGGGATGGATTTCTACTACCTTTGTATTACTATATAAACATATATCACAAATGTATTTACTTATCCACATATAGCGTACATGTGAATTCAAGGATTACGTCATATCTAGGGCTGCAAAGACGAGTCTACGTAATCAATTACGCCAATTATGAGAAAGGACAAGGACAATCGACATGTCAATCCGATTTTGCCACCACATGATGGAATGTAAGATTTTATCTTCAAATATCTGAACTCGATCTTCCAATGTGTGATAATTCTTTAAATAACCACTTAAGAAAATGGTGCACTCATGTACGCACACACACACACGCACACGGCAAGCACACTCATCTAAAAAAAAATAAAAAAATGACAGGGCTTTCTCAGTCTAAGACGTATATTAGAGTGAGTTTAATGTGAGTGTTGGTGTGTGTCACATGGGGCAGACCATCATTGCCGGTGAGTCCAGAATCTCCAGAACAGAGGCAAATGACTAGTCTTTCATGCCACTTTCCCGTGCATAGGCGAGTTGTAAACAGTTCGTTTATGTGCGTCTAGACTTCTTCCTACATACAGTAAATTTAACTAAAAATAACCTAAAAATAAAGAAATAAATAAAGATATTAATTAAATGCATGAACCTTTTTGAGATAATTTCAGATAAAATATCACTGATTTTATTTTTTGGGTTTTTCATGAGGGCTGGACTCATAAATTCCTGAAAAGCTTTTTTTATGGCTAAATAAAATGTATATACACACATACAGTATGTGTGTGCATATTAGTGATGTCAATCTATTAAAAATGTAATCCAGTTATATGATTAATCACAATTATACACAGGTTTAAATACTCTGGTTTATGTGCCATTAAACTACCTGAGTTTATGGGAAGCAATTAAGGTCAACCATGGTCCTATGAATGATCTGCGTAGCAGACTGACAAATGTTTAGGAGAAACATCCACATTTTTGAAAAGCAGCTGTGCGATATACTTCAACATCTAAAGTCAACTTTTAATTGCACAATGTGTAATACGACCCTGTTGGGATTGTCGGGAGACTGGGCCGCGAATCTGGCTGGGAATAATGGGAAGTGCCTGGGTATTAGTATACAAAAAAAATACACTCCTAACAGGGTCGAATTACAAGTTGTGCAATTAAAAGTTGACTTAAGATGTTGAAGTAGATTACACAGCTGTGGATGTAGACATCAAATGAACAAGCCAGATGTGACATTCATTCATCTTCTAAACCACATATCCTGTATAGCCAATCCCAGGAGACTTTTGGCACAAGGTGGGGTACACCCTGGTCAGGGTGCCAATGCATCACAGGGGACATGCACTACAGGCACTGCAAGTCATTAGAAGGAAACCAGAGTACCCAGGGTAAACCAACCAACCACATGCAAACTCCACACAAAGACCCAAAGCAGGACTCGAACCTTCAACCCTGGAGGTGCAAGACTACAGTGCTAACCACTTGGACCACCGTGCCACCTCCAGAAAGAAACCTTGAGATAAAAAGGAACCTTGTCTCTTTTGGGTAACACAGCCATACAGCTAGCTGTAGACTAAGAAAATCACTCCCTTCTCCTTCCAAGTTGTAATTACCTTGTCATTGGTGGTGGAGTATTGTTGCATGGGCAAATTAATGAACAGGTTAAAGTCTGTTTTGAAGAGGTACTTAAATATCTTTTCAATATGTTAGAAGAATTCAGCAAAATCTATATTTAGGATAACGTTCGGTAGAATTTGACCTTTAAATACAACATCGCAGCCAGACATATTTTAATTGCTGCATATGCTTGCATAACAATCCACCTAGCAAATCACTAAGGTACGTCATTAGTTGATGTATTGTTTTGCCAGCACATAATTGCTTATTCATTAGCCGCCCAATATCAATTCTGAAGACTTTAGATGAGCACCGAATCTTAAAAAAGGAAATTCTCAAGTCTTGTGAGACAGAAAGAAAGAGAGAGAGAGAGAGAGAGAGAGAGAGAGAGAGAGAGAGAGAGAACACTTTCACAGTGTTAACATGCCCCTCCAAGGGCAGAACTAATGGTCTGAAGCAGTTTTCAGGCTTCTGTTCAGTTTATTAAGTGCCTCAGCAAACTTGAGTTCAAATACATATTAAAGGTTTCTATAAAAAGCAAAATAAAATGATCGCGATGTACTTTAAAAGCAAGCATACCAAGAAATTCCTAGTCAAGGTCATTAGTTAGAAGCATAAATACCCTTTTAAAAAATTAACTAAATATCCAGTATATCTGCCAAAGAGTGTAATAAATTCTGCAAGGATGAGAAAGGATAAAGTTATAAAATCTGATTATCTGCATGGCTGGTTATGCATCACTCACTCACTCACTCATCGCCCATACTGCTTAATCCTGTATTTAGGGTCGCGGGTGGCCCAGGGCCTATCCCAGGAAACGTACGGCACGAGGCAGGATACACTCTCACACACTACAGGCAATTTGGGAAGGCCAACTAAGCTAATTTGCATGCCTTTGGACTGTGGGAGGAAACCGAAGTACCCGAAGTAAACCCACCAAGCACGGGGAGAACATGCACAACTCAGAGGCTGGAATCAAATTCTACTTTTATTCGTCACATTCATACACAGTACTTTATGATAGTAAGAGAAATGCTTATACGACTGCCGATGGCCTAAAATTTCTAAAAGAAAGTTTCAGTATGAAATAAGAGAAATAAAAGAATGTTACAAATTAGACATTTACAGCAATATGGAAACAAACTTTAGCTGTAAAAGACTTCTAATTTTACACGATGTAGAAATAATAGAAATATTAAAAATATAATAAAATATAGAAGAGTTGAAATGTAATTTAAAATCATGTCCACTTACAGTATGGGCAAGATAATGTGCAGAATGTGCAGACTAGTGTGCAAGGTTGAGGTTCACAGTTCGGTGAAGTACAAAATGTGCAAATGTGCCCTACTGTGCATGTCTCCAGACTGTAGGAGGAAACAGGCATAACCAAAAGAAACCCACTAAGCATGGGGAAAACATGCAAACTCTATGAGATTCAGCCAGATTCAAATCCCAACTGAGGCAGTGTGAGTACAGTAGAATAAAACCTAGCACCTAGGATTTAAACCTACATGTACTGTATGTGCATGAAATATTAGAACGGTCAAGTTTAACCTGTTAAGGCATGTGATTAATCTAGACATTTTAGCGCATCTTTTCCCCTGCAAAATGATCACATGACTAAGTTGACCCTAATGGCTTCCCATAATCGCAGTTAACCAGCCATGTGTGATGAAAGCATGTTTAAAGAAGATAAAAAGATGACAGAAGAAACATCACCAGGTGTGCTGAACAGCAAGTTTCATTATAAAAACCTTCTACATGGAAGTTTGGAATAAACCAAAATTGTGTGCTTTTTTTTTTTTTTTACAAGAATTTCTTTAAATGCAAGCCACGTGTGTGGTGGCTCAGGTGGGTAAGGCTCTACACAATCTGGGTTCGGACACCCTGTCTGTGACTTTGACACACCCCCATACTATCCAATTTTACATTTGTTAAATGTTAATGCTTTGAGATATTATAAAATGGCATAATCTGTTTTCTCTAACCAGTTTGTCATGTATTCCTTTATTCCAACAATAAACTTTCGTAATACAAGTAAATCAAGTAAAGTATTTTTAAACCGTAATTAATCTGTGATAACCTAGATTCAAAATTTGAATCAATTAACAGCGCTACAAACAGATGAACAGATATAATGATATATAAATATATGAACGTGCTATTGACAGAGAGTTCAGAAACTCCACGTTTTAGTGAATTTGGAAATACAGTTAAGTGCTACATCAACAGAAAAAAGATTACATTAATTAGTTATGTAAGCCTTGTACCTTCTGTATTTTATATACATTTCTGAAAATATGAAATCATATTAAAGCTAGCAGTCAAGCCAGGGACACCAGATTTATCCAGTCTCAAGGATGAACTGTGGTATATAAGACTAACCAGTTTTTGAGTATGACAGCCTGTTTTTCAGTGAATGAGAAAATGAAAAAAAGGTGTCATACTATAGATGAAACAGGAAGAACAAAAACCCCTGCAGCGTCCATTTCCCTTTCTGTATTTTTGCCTGCCAGACTGTTGCTCCGTCCCCCTGAGATGCACCAGATGATGTGTGGGAGGGGAGAGAAATCGAGACGCGAACCACTTTCTCCCACACACTGTCTCTTAAGAAGAATGCTTCCACAAGAGCGGCTTACAGTGCAGAGTCAGCATGTGAGGGATAGAGACTGTCTGATGACATAAAAAAACTACTTGTGCAAGTGCTTATGTTGTATTGATCGTATTAAACATAATGATGGAATGCACTGTATGTATAGGAATGTGATTAGAGCAGTAACACTGTGTTGGGTGGGGAGTTATTGGCAGCAGTGAAAAACAAAAAGATGGCTCATTATTGGAGGATTTTTTAGCTGCTCAGCACGATCCAAAAGTTCTACTATAAGGAACAGTCAAGAATGCTGAAAATAAAAACTTTTGCCACAATGAAACACTTTTAGTAGTTTAGGCTTAGTAGTTAGCATATTTGCCTTCAACCTTCAGGGTCCGGGTTCGATTCCGGCCTCGGGATATGTGTGTATGTGTGCATGCTCTCTCCAAGCTTTGATGGTTTCATCCGGGTACTCCGGTTTCCTCCCACAACATCAGAATGATAAAACAAAACACACGCAATAATAATCTAGATCAGTTCTTGTCTAATAGTTATCTGAAACATTACATGATTATAATTAACGAACCATGGGTCACATTGGCAAAAGAAAAAAAAAACAAAAAACAACTGGTGATTTTCCTATGTGATAAAACCAATAAATATACTCACTCATCATCTATACCGCTTAATCCTGTATTCAGGGTCACGGGGGCCTGGAGCCTATCCCAGGAGACATGGCATATGGCAGGGTACACCCTGGTGCCAATCCATTTCAGGGCACAGACACACACACATACACTCACTACGGACAATTTGGGAACACCAATTAGCCTAACCTACATGTCTTTGGACTGTGGGAGAGGAAACCGGAGTATCCGGAGGAAACCCACCAAGCATGGGGAGAACATGCAAACTCCATGCACACAGAGACGGGAATCGAGCCTGGCCGGGGATCGAACCCGGACCCTGGCGGTGCAAGGCGACATTGCTAACAACTACACCACCGTGCCGCTCCAATAAATACAATTACTCCAAAATAATTCTCAATGAACCTTTCGCAATAAGAAAAGCTACTACTGTATTGTTATGGTTTCTTTGGTTAATATAAAACAGGTGGTCTCACTGTGTTTGTATTAGCAGGACTGTCTGTGCAGAATAGTGTTTACATAGTTTCACATTAATTGTCTGAGTGTCTCAAACGGCTCCCAAACGACATGCATAGCTCCTGGATGCCTAGTGTCTGCTGAACCTTTTGCCTATTTTCTGTGTGCGCTTTATCAAAAAGGAATATTACATAGTTTTATGATGCTAACTCAACCGCCTTGTGTCTACTAATTTTAGCACCGCTGATAACAAGGCCATACTGTTAGAATGTCATGGCGGGTTTTTTTCATCGTAGCACTTGCCTCTGGACAACTCTCTGCACACGCTCACCTAGAAATATCACCTCTCTGTTTATTTGAGAAGGCTGCATAAAGATAACTGTCTTCTAAGTAGTAATGAGGGGAGAAATTCATTCATTTTAGTATCGTGATTCTTTTGTGTGGCGATGCCCTCGGCTCGCTCATAAGGGACTATCTGACCATTCATACACATACACATTTCATACAGATGATGACATTTGTTAAAAGCGCTATGCAAATGAAATGAAATTGAATTGAAAGTGTACGAAATGGAGGTGTGAGATCATAAAAATGCATTAAGTGTATTAAGTAGATTTCATACTCATGAGCGCATATTAAAAATGTACAATGCCATCTGTTGAATTTTGAGATGAACTAATGATTCAATTGCTTTGATATGTGTATGTGTTTGTGCGACACCCTCTCCCTCTTCTCGTCTTACACGGTAACCTCCTCTCTTATTTGAGAGGGGGGAGGAACTACTGTGTGGGACGACTTTCACACACTAATGGAAACACTGCCTCATCGGGAAAATGAACAAGAAACATTGATGAAACTCACACACTCAATCACTGCTGTAAAGTAAAAATAACACAAATTAACCTGCACTTTACCTTTGAAAAGAATTGCGACAGAGCAGTGTCTCTATTAGAGAGTGTGTGTGTGTGTGTGTTTGTGTGTGTGTGTGTGAATGCAAAAGGAGGAGGGGTGTGTGTGAAGTTCAGTAAAAGTTCCACTGTATTCAGGGAACGCGGGGAGCCTGGGGTCTAACCCAGGAGACTTGGCATGAGGTGCGATACACACCTGGACAGGGTGCCAATCCATCGCAGGATTGTATTGTAACTTTTGTATTGCAATTTTAACATACATTTAGTGGGTTGCAGTCCCTCTATTATCCTACAGGTGGTGCACTGTAAGCTATTCAGACAGAAGATAATCCTGTGTTGTAGGAAAATTATTCGCTAATTATTAATTATTTAGAATTGTAACAATCTGAAAAAAAAAAAGGTTCAGGATAGTTATAACCGAATCATAAAACAAATCAGCTCCCAGGTATCATGATAATATTGTATCGGGTGGTCCCTGGTGATTCCGAGCCCTACCTCAAAGGATGCCTTATTTTATTTCATAGCTATAGCAACACTCTAATTTTGTTCATCATTGTACAGTACGTCCACAGTCTGAAGAATATTTTTTGGCTTGTTCAATGTGTAAAGTTGCGAACCCGAATAATTTCCTTACGACTGAAGAAACCGTGCCTCTGTTGGAAACAACCTCTTTGGTTTCATCAGCGCGCGCTGCCATGTTGTATCTCGTATTTCCCACGTGTGAGTCACAGAGGGGGCGTGGCAGAACTACAGAGGGGGCGTGGCAGAACTACAGAAGCTCGCGGTGCCGCTGTTCTATCAATTCATCCTACTCATCATTATTGCCTACTCAGCCTTTCTGCGCAGTAAAAATACGTCACGCTTAAATTGATTCATGTGCGAATTTACTGAGGTATTTCCTAGTTTTGTGCTTTTAATTGACATTTAATTTGATTCACATGCGTATATTTAACAGTTGACCTGTGAATTGAAGGGTAGGAGTGATTCTTTTTTTTATCGTTTGTACCCATGTTAAAACTACAGCAATTACATACTGATGAAGTACCGTCATGTGTCACAATCTGCTGCCCATGTTAAAACTGAGTATTGCATTTTTTTGCAGTCTTCTGTCCATTTGGATAATGTTAGACAGACTGGTACGCTATCTATTTTTTTTTCTACTGGTAGGAAATTCCGACAAGTAGGAAAAACTGATACCACACCAAAGTGAAACTGTAAAATCGATTTAAAACTCTCACAGGTGAGTGGTTAATTAGGCGCGCCGTCATGTGGTCGGACAATCTTGCCTCTTAATTATTCTGCCACTGGTGCAATTACAATTTATCTAATATTTTAATAAAAAATCGCGATACCTTGATTTAAGAAAAAAATTAAATCGTCTTAAAACGTAAATTTGAATTAATCGAAAAAATCGCCTAGCTCTACTGCTGACATAAAAGTGGCATAAGTGAATTTTAACACGCTGGAGTCATTTTAAGACAAAACCTCATCTTTATCTGACCTACTTTTCTCATCTGTGATTGATTCTCCGATTACCCAACAGGAAGTCCATTCGGCTGATGACGAAAGAGAGATTTTATTTACAGAAAGACAGACAGACATGTATGTGGGCTTCTACCTGATATAATAATATCACTCATTACATTAAAGCTGATCAGCTTATTTTTAGCTTTAACCTTTTATCTTTTTCTACAGTACAAACTCTTTAATCGTACTAATGCTAGTGTATATTAAGCTTATGCCATATAAACCTTTAATAATAATATCTCTCTGAAGGTAGGAAAAAACTGCTGGGTAATAAATCAGCAATCGTTCTACTCGACTTGATAAGAAAAGGTATTTCTTAGCCATGGACACAAATATTCTAAGAACTATAAAACCCTAAATATGTGTGAAAGCAAAAACGTCAGGAGTAAAGGGAAATAAGTGACATCCCCGTTGAAAAACAAACAGCCTACAACATAATTATGACCCTAGAACGCTGCCTGTAACCAGTCATATGCTCTGCTGATTATACTGTAGGTTAGTTTCGCAGTGTGCACTGACTGCATGAGAAATACTGCAACGTACAATTTTATCCAAATTCTGTTGTTCCCTTATCCCTTATCTTACCACAACGAGCCATCTATTACTCTTCGCTTTCTTTATAATGCTCAGGGACCTGAAAACAGGACTTCTGGTTGTGCGGTATAACAGGACACAGATATGAAAGTCCCTTACTTTCTCTGTATAATCCCCTGCTACACTAATGCACCTATCTCAGCGTTTCACAAGTGCTTGGATACCATCAAGATAGAAAGATTTCTCAGTAAGCCAGAGCATGTTTCCCTGCGGTTAAGACTCTCATCAGCGTTTTTTCAGCGAAATTTCTCTGTCATGCTAAACATGTTAGACCAGGTAGGACTTCTGATCTTCATGAAGCTTTCATGATTGTTTAGTCTTGAAATCAAATCGAGATTTCGCTCATACTGCCAGTGTGTGCTTAACCACGGACCTTTAACCACTTTAATAATATTTACACATTCTTGTGATTGTAACCCAATGCTGACCATGCAAACTGTCCGCTGAAATCTGAATGGCTTATGGTGTATAGAACAGAAATTACGTCAGTAAAAAAATCTGGCTGGACAGACATACAGACATACAGACAACAAAATTCTGAGACTGGTTTCAGGTTTCCTCCAATGTTTATGAAACGTAAAGATATCATCAAAAAAACGACCTCATCAGGAACAAAACCCATTTAAAACTTTCCTGATGGTTGGCCATGCACTAATGCACTCGAACTGACTAGAATGTGGCAGCCATATTGCTTTTGAAATTTATGGAGATATTTCAGAAATCAAATAAGGACAAGGTTTTAAAAGTAGCTTTCATTTATTATGAATATTATTATACATTTGAGAAGGGACTGAATGGTCCAAAAAGCAAACGGTAAAATTACTCTTTAAGTTTGCCTGCTCAAATCCATTTGGCCCATAGTGACCATGTTTTTGAATCAGATTTGGACTTTTGCCTGTTCCCATCGAGGGGTCACCACAGCGGATCATCGGATCCTCACACGGCTCGACGCAGGATTATGCCGGACGCCCTTCCTGATGCAACCCTCCCATTTTATCTGAGTTTGGGACTGGCACTGGTGGGGTTCAGGCATTGGGTGGGAATTGAACTCGGGCTTTTCCGCATGGCAGGAGTGAAACCTACCACTTGTCAAATGTCCACTTACAGATATGAACATACTAGCAGCTCGATCAGAATTTTGATTCTTTAAACTGGAACTTCATCACAAAGCATGCCCCCATTCAAAGGTTCAGTTTAACAGAAAAAAAAGGTGTGCAGATATGGCAACAATCCTAAGCCTAAGTCATTTTTGGAAATGGTAAAAATGGCTCTTGGATTTCATGAGGTCAAAACGTACTGTAAGCTGGACTAAACTGGCAACGTCATACCAATCAGGCTTATCTTACTCGCCAATGAAGCAGGAAGGAGTACTGTAACTAATCAGGTTTCACATCACTATGACTAAGAGTTCTGAGCTTAGATTGCTGTCTATGATGCCTATTTTCTGCCCATATTAACATGGATCTCCTCTGAGGCCTCAGGTTTCCTCCCACAATCCAGAAATATATAGGGAGATATAAATACACATGTAGGCAGACTGGAAATATATTGTGCCCCATGCCCAGTGTTATTTTTGTTTTCACAGGAATACATTGTAAAATTGTATTTAACAACCACAAACACCTCAACTGTTTTTTTTGCAGGTACAGTATAAAAGTAAAAAGATGTCAGACTATTGTGAAGTTATGAATGGTTATGATTAAATGAGCATGAAATGAAAATGAAGCCATGACCATAACAACCCTGTGTGTTCACTATTTGTGTAACTGTACCTGTACGAATAAGGGGTAGGTGTCGTTGTTGACTGTATGGTAGTGGTAGATCTCGCCATCATACCATAAGACTTTGCCAATCTGTGAATTCTCCTTGGTCAATGCAAACGTCCTCTTTGGGTCACAGCATTCAGTTAGCAGCTTTCTAAAAGATAGATGGTTAAGTAAGAGTAGATTAGTATCGTTAT
>QMIH01000075.1:434014-457670 GCA_003987875.1 Clarias batrachus
TCATGATATTTAAATATATTATCGCATACAACAGATTTTTGTTTAAATGTGTGTATACTATTTTAAAGACAAAAATTATGTAATACATATACATCTATAATAGTATTTCAGTTATATATTACAAATTTATTAATTAATATACTAATTAATTTATTTCAATTAATCATTCATTCATCCTCAGGAACCACTTTATGCCTGTTGGTGTGATGAGTGTGATCCTGAGAACATGAGGCTCCGGCCCACTGCAAGGCAGCACATGCACATTAACACATTGCCAATCCTGCTGGCATGTTTATCAGAGGAGGGGAAAAAAAAAGCAGCGAACCCATAGGGAAACTCACATAGGCACATGGGAAAAATATGAAAAACTTACTGCAGATAGTCCTGGAGCTGAACAGGGTCATGGTGGATCTGGGCCCTATCCCAGTTATACTGGACACAAGGTAGGAGAATTTCACACAGAGGGGCGAATTCATCCCTGATGGCACCCGAGGCTATCTCAGTGCCCCATTCACACACACACACACACCTAGAGACAGCTAAACTGAGCTAATCCGTCTGCCTGCCTGCAAGCTTCTGGACAGTTGGCGGAAACCAGAAAAACACAATAATGCGAAAATGCATGACTCCACACAAACAGTAAAGATAATGTATTACACTTCACCAATCAGTCATAACAATACATTGCAAAACATGGACTCCATGGAATAGACTAGTTTGTCCAGTGCATCGCATGGATGCTCAATTGGATCGAGATCTGGGGTGTTTAAAGGCCAGGCCGACAGCCTCAGGCTCTTTGCCTGCTGGACCCAGTTGACTGTGGTGCACGGGGTGCTCTGGTGCCTTTCTTTCATGGCCAGCATTGACTTTTTTGGTGTTTTCAATGATGCATAGGCTTTTCTGTGGGATCGGACTGAACGGGATGGTCCTTGGATGAGCCTCGCGTACCCATGATCCTGTCACCAGTTTAATAGTATTTATTTAATAATCACCGTTAATGAGTTAATGTTATGGTGGTGTTACAGTTACATCTAATCTGTGTACTAAACAAGCCTTAATATACATTACTGTCTTGCAAACAGATGTCAAATTTATAAGAATTAGAGTGAGAGTTTTAATAATAGTCAGAAGATACTGTTACTGTCTGTCTCAAGGCCAATACACGGACTGCCTGTTTGAAACTATGAATTTCATAACTCAACCCGCTGCAGGTGTCAGACTCTGCGGCATTATCTTAATCAGCTTCTGTGCGGCGCCGTGTCCGTCACACGTCCTCTCGGGAAGGAGAGTCGGATGTAACAGAATAGGACCATGGCAGAGCGAAGTCTCTCTGTGCTGCACTAATACAATACAGAATAGCACAGAATACATTCTGCAAATGGATGGTTGGAGTTCATTATAAGCCATCCATGTGGAAAACACAATCATTAACGAAGTAGTTGCTCAATAACAGAGCATACTTAAGACTAATCCAGAGGGCTAATCATGGGTCTTTCGTTTGTGTGCCTAGCGCATCACACAATATTCACTCACTCGCTTGTCATCTGGAGACTTAGGGTACGAGGAGGGGCACCCACACACACACACACACACACACACACAATGGGAATGCCAAGTTATGGCTATTCTGCTATTCTGCATGCAGGAGGAAACCGGAGTACCTGGAGGGAACCCTACGCACGAGACGGGAACCTGGAAATGCTTCACCTCTAATTTTTTTACTTCATAAAAGAAATGTGTCGGACTGGAATGAATGAAAGCTTGACTTAGACTGAGCAGTCTAAATGTTCCCCCAGAGACAGTGTGGGTGTTCTGGAGCAGCGTAATAAATAAGAAATACGCAGGATGGAGGAATCACGGCCCTGGATTATATAAAATGTATTTATATATATTGCAATAATAACACACACAACACCAGCAATGACTATTTGCATGGCATGTAGCATACGTGCTACCTGTACACGTTGATGCCAGTCTGGTTCTTGGTCCACGTCTGGCCCTGGCGCAGCACTTCTTCCACGATGTCTTTATCGTTCGGCATCCTGTACACGGGGAAGATGTAGAGCCAGCAGAGAACGAGCACACACACGGCGGCCCACACCGACTTGCTCCTGTGGAATCGCAAACACAACGACATCATGCCGCCTGCCATGAAGAGACAGAGAGATCGCACCGCGCTCCTCTTCACTCACGTCCCCTCGCCATTGATCCTCAGAAACGGCTCTTGTTGCAAAAAACGTCGCATCGTCTTTGATCTCTAATCGAACGCCTAACGGTTCATTGTCTCATTCTGCGCGTCTCCCTTCCCGCTCCATCACTCGCGCACAGTCTCTCTCTCTCTCTCTCGCGCGCGCGCGCAGCCGAACAATTCACCTGCCCCCCATGTCGCATTTAGTCCCTCTCCATCGAGGTCTTTTTTTTTTTTTTACTATTATCTTTTTTAGCGTCTTCTGCGACCGGTTTTCACCGGAGAAGTGTTCCGTCTTCCCTTCGTGCCTCCATCGCATCGCAGTGGCCGCGCACGAGGGATGTAAAAAAAAAAAAAATCAGTTCCCGTGTCTGTGCTGGTGAGACAAAAGGAAAGAGCTCTCTTCCGCCCGCCTGGATGCCTCAACACGGCTCCTCAGCGCGCGCCTCCGGCATGGATCTCTGCTGCCGCCTAGAGGCTCAACCGCATCCTCCATCACTTCGACCCATTGTGTGAAGAATTTGTGTTGGCAGAAAAAAAAAAGAAAAAGAAAAAAAAAAAAAGATGCGGCCACACCCTTAGATCTCGAGTCCAACCGTGGTCCTCGAAGAAGGCACATTTTCATATATTTTTTAGTACATGCTTTTTTTAATACCCTGAGCTGAAGTGAGTGTGAGGGAGCAGGGGAACGCTTCAATGTGCAGGACAATGTGGTTACTCCAGAACCGGTTGTTAATTAAGAATGATGGTGGCTTAGTGGTTAACATCGTCATATTATATGTTCCAAGTTCCGTGTTCGATTCCCACCTCAGGGTGTGTGTGCATGGACTTTGCATGACCTCCCTGTGCTTGGTGGGTTTCCTGTGGGCACTCTGGCTTTCTTCCTTTCATTGGCTTCCAATGGTTACTATTGGCCGGCAAGTTCCCTAGTTGGACAACATAGGTCACTCCAATGCTTGGTGGGTTTCTTTCAGGCTCTCTGGCTTCCTGCAGCAGTCCAAAAATGTACAGATTTGGCTAATTGGCCTTCCAAAATTTTCCCTTGTGTGATATGCATAAATGCATGTGTGAATGTTCACCAGTGGTCCTATCACGGTCGTGCACTCTAAAAACTGCTGGGTTAAAAAAACAACCTAACCATAACCCTGCTGCTGGGTCACTATTGGACAGAACGCGCGCTGGGTTGTTTTGACCCAAGTGCTGGGTTGTACCATTTAACCCAACCAATGGGTTAAATTAACACTCTTGCTGGGTTAAATGTTAAAGTGCTGGGTTATTTTATTTGACCCAACCAGTTGGTAAAATTAACACTCTTGCTGGGTTGATACATTCCATTTGATTTTTTTATTTTCAAAAAAGACACAAAATGTACACAACTTTACATAATGTAAATAGATTGTCACAGAATAAGAAAATGTGAATAACTTAATTTTCAAAAAACTGTCAAACAAAACCATATAATCTCAAGGTGACCATTTGTTAAATATAAAAAAAAATGTATTGTATAATAAACTAGAGAGGTACATTTCCTGAAGAAAAGTGAGTGGTGCTTGCCGTGGCAAAACTTCAGAGTCATGMTAGCAACTTSYYAAGCACTCCAGCATCCTGTTAGCAACATACTATTGATGTAGCGAACAACATGCTAATATAGTTAGCATAATGCTAGCAACATGCTAACTAGCTAAACACCATGCTAGCAACAKGCTAAGCACTCTAGCATCATGATATCAACATTCTACTGATGTTGCTAGCAACATGCTAATATTGTTAGCATAATGCTAGCAACATGCTAATGAGCTAGGCGTCATGCTAGCAACATGCTAAYCACACTAGCATCATTCTAGCAACATGCTAAACATGTTATTAGCAAAATGCTAACATCGTTAGCATGATGCTAGCGTCATGCTAATATCGCTAGCATCATTCTGGCAACATGCTAATATAATTAGCATAATGCTAGCGAAATGCTAATATTGTTAGCATAATGATAGCAACATGCTAATCGCGTTAGCAACATGCTAACTCCATGCTAATGATGTTGCTAGGGGCGTGGCTTATGAGCATGATGATTCAATCGAAAGACTGATTGACTGCCTGAGTTAAATGAGCCATGTCTCTATGACACTGGGATCCACAATTAAATTCAGGTTAAAAGGTCCTATGGAAATGACTATTGTATGTTAATTGCCCCCTGCTACCCCATTAGACAAGTCATGTGAAGCCCCCTATCCCCCGAATAAACCCAAAAAATTATATTCCCGAATGAAGCACACAATTTCAACTTTCATGAAAAAGTGACGAGTCATGCACGAAATTCCTCATTCTAAGTCAATGGGGCRAATTTGGGCACCTGTTTTGCCCCCGGGGTAAAACATATCCCCTCGTGTGGGGTATGTTCCAACACAGATTGCCAGCCTCTTGAAATGTGTTACATTTCAAATTTCTACGCAATTCCCACTCTGCGCTTTAATCCGTCAAAGTTGTTCTCAATGTTAAGTCTATGGGATTTTTTGAGGTGGTTAATTGCCCCCTTCCACCCCCCCCCCTCTCAGGAAAGTCTAAGCACCCCTCTCCTGAATGAGCCGCACGATTTGACACCTCTTACATGGATCTACGACAAACGATACAGTTCTAGTTACACTCCAAATTCCCCATTATACTTGACTGGGGCGAATTTGGGAGCCTGTTGCCCCCCCCGGGGGTAAAAACTATACCCTCTTGCGGGGTGTCTGTCACAGCTTGCCAGCCTCTTGAAATGTGTTAAATTGGAGATTCCTACGAAATTCCCACTCTGCGCTTTAATCCGTCAAAGTTGTTCTCAATGTTAAGTCTATGGGATTTTTGGGGGTGGTTAATTGCCCCCTTCGGGGGCAATTAACCACCCCCTCCTCAGGAAAGTCTAAGCACCCCTGTCCCGAATGAGCCGCACGATTTGACACCTCTTTCATGGATCTACGACAAACCATACTGTGGTAGTAATGTGCCAAAATCTGCATTATATGTGAATGGGGCAAATTTGGGCACCTTTTCTGCCCCGGGGGCAAAAACTTATACCCTCCTGTGGGGTATGTTCTGACACACCTTGCGACCCTCTTGAAATGTGGTGAATTTGAGATTTCTACCCCACTCTCACTCTGCACTTCAATCCATCAAATTTTTTCTCCATGTTAAGTCTATGGGATTTTTTCCCCATTATAAGTCAATGGGGCAAATTTGGGGAGCTCTATTGCCCCCGGGGTAAAACATATCCCCTCTTGCGGGGTATGGTCTGACACAGGTTGCAACCCTCTACAAATGTGGTAAATTTGACCATTCTACAAAATTCCCTCTCTGCGCTACAATCCGTCAAAGTTGCTCTCAATGTTAAGTCTATGGGATTTTTTCCCCTGACCCCTTAGAAAAGTCCAAGCCGCACGTTTTGATACCTCATTCATGGGTCTACGACAAACGGTGCGGGACTAGTTACGCGCTGAACTTTCATACGGAAGAAGAAACAGAAAAAGAATAATAAACCTGTGAGATTATAATAGTAGTGCTTCGCTTCGCAAGCACCACTAATAAAACAAAAACAAGAGGCCCCTGTAAGTCTGATTTTAATTGCATTTTTTTTGCATTTAATACAATGTTTAAAAACTTTTTATATAGAAATATTCAGTACAAATCTTATAATGCTTACATGCTAAACATTTTCCATCATAATATTTTAACTACAGTATCTGTTATTTAACAGATAGTTATTACTATTTCATTTCCTTCAAAAATGACATTAAAAACAAAAATTATAAAACTTTTAAAAATATTATTGATTAAATGTTGGCTGAAAAAACTGTTGTTCTCAAAAATTTAATGACACAAGATGAGTACTCGTGTTCATCAATCTGATCTACAGTATGCTGGAGAAACTCCCAGGTGAGAAGACACTTCTTAACATCAATGACAAAAAAAAAACGGTCTTCACCAAAGAGTCTGTATCAATAGCGTTGCCTCCAACAATGAAAAAGGTCTGTCAGGTCCCTCTTGTCTCATCCCCAAGGAACAAAACATGGAACAATGCTCCAGTCATCTCCATGTTTTGCAGATATCATCCTCATCATGTTGGTCCACCTATGGATTATACAGCATCACTTAGTGTTGCAATATAACTAACATTTACGTTGAGCATTTTTGTTAAGGACGTACAGCTACATATCCATTTAATGCAAAACACAAAAATACATAACGTGAACATGAATTTAGTGTATATTTCTGACTAATTTACCTCAATATTTAACATGTGAGAGATAACAGGATACGGCGCTCCATCTGGATTTAATACAAAACATTCACCCCTTTTCAAATTCTCAACAAACACTACATGAATATGTAGTGTATATCCTACCACAAGTTACTAAAAAAATAAGTCAAAATTTACATGAACTTACCATAAAACACTGAGTGCTCTGAGCATGATCCAGTCAGAAGTGAAGAMTCCAGAAAGTTCTCCAAAGAATAAACCAACTGCTGGGTCAAAATAAAACAACCAGTTGTTTTTTTTTAACAGACAGAAACAGAAGACATATTAAGACTGTCATTAAACACACCCCAATAGCTTCTTCTGACACCTATTAAATATGATAAAATATGCCAAGAGACTTTCCACGCACACAGCTTTAGCAAAGATTACTAGTAATTTACCTAAAATTACATTTAAGATTACATTTAGTAAATTTAGTTTATTTTATTATTTTTTTTATTTGTGTGTGCTACAAACGCACATTTATCATAAAATACACTATAGCCGACTGTTGGCATAGAGTATTAAAACATGAACTCCTCTCACCCCCATATCATAATTAATTATTAAAGCAAATTAACAGGGAAATGAGCTTGCTCCTACCACAACTACAAAAGTCGCGTGCTGCTCGCCTCAGAAGTGAAGAATCCAGAAAGTTCCTCATGCCATGTCTCAATTCCAGGACCGCAAAGAATGGACTTGACTTGGAAGTGCACACTCGAAGGTTTGAGGACTCCGGGTATAGTGCAAATAGAACGCAGCGGACAGGATGCGCCACACAGCCGCGATATATTATACCATAACTGTATTATACCAAAGATTACCTGTTAGGAATACACAAAATGAAATAAACTCGCTATTTAAACCACTGAAGAGACACCACAACCAGCGGTCATTTTCAGAAGTTTCTGCCAAGACGAGGCTATGTTGGGCGGTTACATTAGCACAGAGCACCGTTGGACTGCCTGGAGCTCAAATCTCCAAAATCGTTCAGGGAATTTTTTTTAAATAGACGCTATCTTGAATAACCGATTGATGTTTTGAGCTGTACACACATACATTCTTGCTTAAACWACTCTTAAAACTACACTTTGTGACACAATAACAGTAATATTTCAAACATTTTGCAGGCTGACGTTTGGAGAAATAAAGAATAAACCAGTTGTTGGGTCGAAATAACCCAACCAGATTTGTAAATGACCCACTACATCCCATTTGACCCAGCATTACCCAACCCAACAATGTGCTTAAAGTAACTGAAATAATGCAGAATTTTGACTCAGCATGAACAACCTAACAATGTGTTTGCAGAAACAACCCAGCATTTTTTAGAGGGTAAAGATGGAAAGAAATACAACCAATGACCTCCAATGGTTACCATTGGTGTGTATGGTACTTAGTTGGACTACATTGGTTCCTACATGGATGGATGGATGGATGGAGGATTGAGAATCTATGATCTACAGCATTGGTTTCCAACCCTGTTCCTGAACTACCCGCTCATTTTATAGTTATTCTTACTTTTCAACTAATTAACACTACTTCCTGAGTTCCTGTGTACACAAACGGCTTTTTAAAAGATCCACTGGACCCGAACATTTCAAACAAACAAAGCCATAAAACTGTGATCTAGGGGATTAGTACATTAATTAAGGATGCATTAATATCTTATAGAATTAAAGGGGAGTGGTGAATCAGCTGGCTAAGGCACCTTGCATGGCGGGTAGCATCGACCCCTTGACGGTAGCAGTTTAAAATCTTATGGCATTAACTTTATTTAATGCATTTTACATAGTTGCTGTTGTACTTTTATAGCCAATTTTGTTCTCACACACAACAAGCATTTGCCTTTAAAAGTGGTGAGCAAGACACTATTTAAAAGTCCCATTTCAGATACCACTATAAAGTTTAAACTAACTAGATGGAAATTATTTAAATGGAATTGAGCATATGGAAAAAGAACTTAAACACCAGCTACACAGTCTGTAGAAGAGCGTAAAATGTATACACACTCAATATGAAAAATATATGCCTGTTTTCTCGGTCACATGATAACACCAATGATGATGCGGCTGCAAAAAGGACAACTGTTGAAGTGTGTGTAAATTCTTTGGGCCCCTCTGTATACCTCTGAATAAGGACTAGTGCTAAATAAGCCTCAAACAGGTGCTGACTGATTTTAAAATTAACTGTGCTACATTGGACTATTTTACCACACCTGCCATCATTTTTCCAATTAACATGATGAAAGATCAATATACTGTACACTCTCTGGAGCACTGTAATAGATAGTGAATACCTGCATAATGCTTTTTCACATTAGCTTGGTCTGTTAATTCAAGGTCGATATGCATATAATCTATGCCATCCTCTTTCATTTTATTTTATTTGAGAATTTTATTTTACAATCAGAAACCATGGTTAAACAACAGGATTATTAACCTGTTATTTATGGCTGTTGTCTGATGTATGAAGTTCTTCAGTAATGATTTAAATTTCTACAGAAAAATCTGGCCTTAAGCACTCTCTTGTGGCATATTACTTTACCAAAGCAATGTTCTTTTTCCAAGTTATTAATTTCCTCTCACTCTGGGTATGAACTGTTTATGTGTCAGAACTTGGTGCGCAGTGATGCTTTAACACATGTAGCCGTTTACTGTATATAACATTATAGAATAGTTTTATAACTAAAACTATTCTATAATGGGACATTGTAAATACAGATTTGTTTAAGATGATTGGCAGCAAAAGGAATAATAAAAATACAGAACCTAAATTCACATTCGTACTCTAGTCAATAAATAAATAAATACGGCTGATGTTATACAGTAGTATATAGTGTATGGCATATAAATGCAAAACGCTATATACTATATACATTTGAATAGCTTGTGTCTATTTGTTGTATTGTGCTGAACGCATAGAAAATGGCGGCATGGTGGTGTATCAACCATTGGTGGTGTATGTAGTGGTTAACACTATCACCCTGCACCTCCAGGTCCTGGTTTTGATTCCCGTGTTGGGTCTGTGAGCATGGAGTTTACATGTTCTCCCTGTGCTTGGTGGGATTCCCCTCACAGTCCAAAAACTTGCATATTAGGCTAATTGGCCTTTTCAAATTGCCCGTAGTGTGTGAATGTTGAGCGGATATCCTACCACGGTTGTACAAATGGGAATAAATACAATGGTCAACATTGGCGTCCATAGTCCCTTGTTGGACTACAGAGATTCATGGATGAATGGCATTGAAAATACATTGAGGAAGTACATTAAAGCAGCCTGTTCTGAAAGTTTTAATGGGCAACAGGGCAAGAAAGTGTAAAAAGAAAAAAAAACTTTATTTCAGTCCATGCAACTGTTGTGTACGGAGCATTAACAATTCAAGTTAATGACAAACGAAGTCAAGTACAATTAACGGAAAACACAGCAATGGTTGTGAGCATCAAGCTGTATTCATCAAGTTCTGTAAAAAAAGATATACAAATCAAAGATTTGTAACTGCTGTAAGAGACATGTGACTCTGAAACTGCACATAGGATGCACAGAGAAAATGTACACAGAAGAAAGATAACAACACTGCCACCTGGATGTGGTGCATAAAAATGTGAATTTGAGGTTCACTACTTTCTACAATAATGCAAAACATTACATTACTTGTTTTATTATTATTAATATAATTCCATTATATACACAAGTTACTTAACAATAACAAATGGTCCTAATTGCATATAAAAATAAAGGTTTTAGAGAAAATATAAAATATATATATTAAAAAAAAATCTTTTCATGCATAGTGCACCAGATATCATTAGAATAGACAGCGCCTTTAACATCCATGTTAAGGGAATTAGTTTGACAATATGCAGGTGGAAAATTCATGGGGGCTAGAAATAATTGTGCCCAGACAGGCATCCCACACAAAATATCACAATGTGCCCTCAGACTATATAAAAAAAAAGCAAGTGAAATGGAAGTCAGGAGTAACAATTACAGGATGTAAGAATTACGGAAAGGTTGGCTCACAAGTACATAGAAAACATCCTGTTTCAACACCCAAGCAGAAACCTCTGCAAAAAAAAAAGAAAACAAAGAAAACATCAATGCATTATCAAATTGGTGACAGGATCATGGGCACCCAAGGCTTACCCATGCCTACAGTGGCCACAGGCCAGTCTGTCCAGTCCAATCCTACAGAAAAGCCCATGCAGCAAAAACCCCCCACCCTGCAACCTACAGCACCCAAAAGACCATGAGGTGAGTGGAACTAGGTAATGCTCTTTAATAACATGAAGTTTACTAACAAATCTAGTTGAGCCTAGACAGTCTACTCAGTTCTACATACGAGGAGGAGGAAATAAGTTTTTAACATTGACTTTTAACAGGGAAAAACAAAAAGGAGGCTGTCATATGGAACTGCCTTCCTGTTGTCCTTTCCTCTCTTCCTGAGATTAGCCAAAGCTTGTTTGCGCAAATTACACAGTGGACTAAAGCAGTTTCTGTGTGGGTAGATATAACTGAAAACAGACTTCCCGTGTACACAGGAATACACTTAACATAAAAAAAAAAACAGACACCCATTTCTTTCTTCACAGGCTACTCATAATCATGGCATGGCTTTTCATACCACTGTTATGCAGATGACATGCAACTTATTCTCTCCTTTCCTCCTTCAGACACTCAGGTTTCCACCCGGATCTCAGCATGCCTGGAAGACATCTCATCCTGGATGATAGCTTATCATCTGAAGCTCAATCTGAAACCGAACTGCTGTGTATCCCTGGCGACTCATCCCCTGGTCAAGGCCTTATTATCTCCCTGGACAACAATTAGATCACTCCTTCAGCCACTGCCTGCAAGCTTGGGGTAACTTTGGACGATCATCTGTCCTTTATCCCTCACATTGCTAAACTTACTCGCTCTTGTCGATTTCTTCTTTACAACGTCAGAAGAATCCGCCCATTTCTTTCTTCACAGGCTACTCAGGTGCTTGTTCAGTCCCTTGTTATTTCAAGACTGGACTACTGCAACTCACTCCTGGCAGGTCTGCCTCTGTCCACCATCTGTCCTCTGCAGCTGATCCAGAATGCAGCTGCACGTCTCGTTTTAAACCTTTCCATGTTCTCCCACACCACCTCACTTCTCTGCTATACACACTGGCTTCCTGTAGCTGCCCTCATCAAATTCAAAACCCTGATGCTTGCCTACAAAGCAAAAAACGTGCCGGTACTAACTTACCTCTTAGTTCTAGTCACACCATGCAAAATTAAAAAAGTCAATTTTACAGCAGTCACCGGGAATGTGGACTGGGAGAGCTAGGCATAAGCCTCTCCTATGTACATTACGGTGTGTAATTACTGTACCTGTGTAACTCTCTCATCTGTAAACTTCAGGGTCTGCTCAGTTACTTTCGCTATTACACATTTTGTAATACATATGGGACACATATGGGATTCCATATCTAATCATTTTGATTTACACACATTTTTTCACATTTCATACAATCTTCCATAATTTTCTTTTGATTGTGTAAAGCTGCTTTGCATTTCCGGTCTTCTGCGTGACATGCCGAGATACTGTCCAGTATACTAACGAGGAGTCAATTAACGAGATGTGGCCCATTGCGCACAGACTCGGTTTCATTGTCATTTTCATGATTTTCTTTGCACAATATTTGAATTATTTGAAATAAATGCTTGGAAATTGCTCAATGATATTGAAACAATGTAACAGTGATTGTAAATTGTAATCAAGGCTAAAGATTGTCCAAACACATACAATTGCAGTCAAGGTTGCACTGTACGTTTTTTGCACTTTTTTTTTTAGCACTAGTAACTTTTGGTCAGTTCTTATATTAATATGCACTGTATACTGACTACATGTAAGATATACAGAGCGCAGTCACATCTACAAACTATCTATCTATCTATCTATCTATCTATCTATCTATCTATCTATCTATCTATCTATCTATCTATCTATCTATCTATCTATCTTAAATGCAACCATCCTAATCAGAGTTGCATTTATGTATGGGTACTACCAATATACAAGCTTTTTTATAATAATAATAATAATAATAATAATAATGGTTGATAGACTGGTGGAAAAGTACAAAATTACATGCTTATGCTGTATTTTACAGGGAATTCCTGTAATCTTAACAGAACTTGTTATAATTACCTTCTGTAGTTTAACAGCGCCCTCTGTCATCTAACTTGCTGCAGTGCAACACAAACCCAGTCCTCTGATGAGAAGAATGTGTGATCAGAGCGCCTGCAGAGCTCTTACACACAGTGCTACAGTGTATTTCTAGTAAGTTGCAGAATTACTATTAACTCCATTTATGGATTCTTACGTCATTGCAAATTTACAGGCATACAGCAGGGTTAAATATGCTAAACTATGCTGTATGTCTATACATTTGCAATGGCACAATGATAATGTTGTTAATAATATTGTTTCTGGACAATTCAATCTTCAGCCTGGATTACAATGCACAATCACTGTTCCATTGTTTCAATATTCTTTAGCAACGTCCAAACATGTATTGTTGATCGAAACTGAATACATTTTTAGCCAAGATAATGTATTGATCACAGTAGAGCCGACTCACACCATAAAGTCTTCTCCAGCACAACCTAGGCTTTTAACTATTTGCTCATTTGATCAAAATGACAACTGAAATTCATTCATTCATTTTCTAAATCACTTATCCTGTACAGGTTCGTTGGAAACTTGGAGCCGATCCCAGGACACTTGGCATAAGATAGGGTACACCCTGGACAGAGTGCCTATCCATCACAGGGCACACATGCACACACACTCACACAAACTCATTCACACACTACAGGGATTTGCCGCTCATCCATCCATCTATTCACCCATCTAGGAACCTACAGTATGTAGTCCAACTAGGGGCCGTGGAGGCCAATGGTGACCATTATATTTATTCTCATTTTCACAGCCATTGCAGGACCTCCAGTCAACATTCACATGCATTTTTGCACAATATGGGCAATTTGGAAACACCAGTTAGCCTAATTTGCATGTCGTTGGACTGTGGGAGGAAACTGGAGAACCTTGAGGAAACCCACCAAGCATGGGGAGAACACGTAAACTCCATACAGACATAAGGTGGAAATTGAACCCTCGACCATGGAGGTGCAAGGCCATGGTACTTACTATATCACCATGCCACTGTGCCACCTAGCAGCTATTTTCTGAATGTGTTCAATAGCTAAATACAGCTTTTAACAGATAACAAGCAAGTCTTGTAGCAAAAGAAGAAAGCATACAAGACTCTGTTTTGCACATTATGACCATGACAAGACTTCAGAAAGATGCGTTAATCTAAGAGTGTTAATATACACTGTGTTATTAAGAAACAGATGAGGTTGAGTGACTGGCTCAGAGGTTTGTATGCTGGGTGGGTGAACCATTGGAAATCTGTAGGAAAACCTATGTGTAATGCAGCCTGTTACCTAAAACAAATTTCACACCCTACAGTAAATGAATTTCTCAGCAGCAGCTGTAAAAACAATTGTTTGTGTTTACTAATGAGGTTTATTCAATGAAATAATTATCAATTCAAATCCAATAGTCTAATTATATTAGGCTCATTGGTTTGGAAAATAATATTGTGTTTGTTGTCCTCCATGCTTTTAAGCGTTATATACTGTTCATTCACACTTTCTAACTAAAAGTTATTTTGTGATATTAATATTCTAATGTATATGTGCCAATGTGGTAATATTATAAAGTTTTGGCTTTTAATTCACTCAAAAGCTATGTCACATTATAGTTGTGGTTTTTAAAATAAACTCATATGTCAGTGTGTGATCATATTGTCATGTGTACAGTAATATAAGCATATAGATCAGTCATCTTGACAGCCTACTATACATTAATAAAAAAATCACCTTGGGCCTAAACAAAGTTAACTATAGTCCTTGCTACATAAAGCACACGGAAACGTTTTTAACATTGTATCTGTTGTGCCAAAAATAATTTTTGGTGGCACTGAGAAAATATTGTTAAAAAATAGGCAATTCTTTGAAAAAGCCCATTTTCACCTATTGCCACGTATCAGATTATGGTCTGTCTAAAGTGGGAGTGGTGCATTTTTAGGTCTTGTATTAATGGAGTATTTTTGGAGGTGGGGTTGGGCATGGACGGGATCGCTTGCTCTTCCGTTGTAGAAATCCGGCCCACAAGCTCCACTGTTTCATGTGGATATCAGGCACTGACAAAACTTGGTACATGTTCATAATATTCAAATAAACACTTATAGGGCTCAGGATTGTGCAGTATAAAGTGTCATATCCTTTTTTCAGCACAACCTAGACATTATCACTCACTCACTCATCATCTATACCGCTTAATCCTGTATTCAGGGTCATGGGGGCCTGGAGTCTATCCCAGGAGACTTGGGGCACATGGCAGGGTACACCCTGGACAGGGTGCCAATCCATCGCAGGGCACAGACACACACACACTATGGGCAATTTGGAAACACCAATTAGCCTAACCTACATGTCTTTGGACTGTGGGAGGAAACCGGAGTACCCGGAGGAGAACATGCAAACTCCATGCACACAGAGACGGGAATCGAACCCGGACCCTGGTGGTGCAAGGCAACAGTGCTAACCACTACACCACTGTGCTGCTGAATTTGATTTAATTTAACCAACTATTCAAACATGACTGAGCAAAAAAAAAAGAAAAGAGAGAAAAAAAAGGGTGACAGCAAAAGAAATAGAAGAGATGCACATGATCACATGTTTTTCTGGTTGTTTTTGGTTGTTTCTATGAAAAAAATAAAAATTAAATGAATAATTAAACCATTCCGAGAGTTATACATTTTTTGCAATGACATTTCCATATTCCGGTAGTGTTATAAAAGTAATAATTTTTTTGTTCTACCTGACATATCTGAAAGCCCAAATGCACAGTTGACTGAAGCAAGGCTTCCATATACTGTAAGCAAATACATCTTTTTTAAATCAACATTGATCTATGCTAAGTTCCCGGCACATATATGTGCTGCTTGAGTTTTACGTGTTTTAAACACTAAACACCAAACTTTTTTAATCGAAGATTTAAACACATAAAAATCACATCACCTTAATGCCTGTTTTGCATTAGCACTAGTACAACATCCAGGGATCCTTTTTAGGCATAAACGATGGCACACTATTAAGGTCATCTTGGTTTACTGTACTTAACGTCCACGGAAAATACTTGTTTCTTATATGCAATGTGTAATTGGTATTGTCTTATATCAGGACACCACTAATATAGGCAAACACATTGTAAGAGTTTTGAATCAGTGCTCCTGTTAGCATGTAATCATGTCGGAATGTAACCATGACAATGAGCATAAATAATGGTTTAGGCCAGTCCTATATTCAGAGGGTGGTATCTCTTACATATAAATCTCTAGCCAGAGCAACTGTTCCACTTGTTTATTGTCCTAGCTGGAGGTAAAAAATGTAGCTGTCATCAGTCTGAAAAATGGATGGATGTAGCTTGAGCCAGGTTGTGGCTTAATATTTAATACGTTAGAGAGAAAAGCATCAGTTAATAGCTTTACCTTCAGTACGCCACAGGTCCATAAACAGTGTACCACAATGAATGTGTTAGAAAGGGGAGCTTAGGTATCACCGCCTTTCTGAGAAATATAAGGGCAGCAAAATGTGTGTGATGCGACGAGCCACAACAACTGCGCTAGCATCATGTTTCTGAATAAATAGCAGAGTCACCTGTCTGGGATAAAAGCTAGCTTGACGCAGAAGCATTTGTCGGCACTCTCCCACTGTTCCCAGTTTGTGTGTATGTGCATGTGTGTATGCGAATGTGTGTGTGTGTGTGTGACATTTGAGATGTTGGATTATCCCATTTATATTACCATGTCCTGCAAGAGTCTTCTGGTGAGAACGTACATGACATTTAAGCACACTATGGAGTAAATGCAAACACCATTGTATTGCATTTGTGATGCATATCGTCAAGTTCTGGGCAAGTAGCGCCGTTGCTGATTATGAATCTAAATAGCCAAGATGAGCATATAAATCAATCAATAAATCAATCAGTAAATTCTACCGACTATAAATCCTTCATTTATGTAACATAGAAATGAGGCACTTTGACCCAGAGGCATTGTAAGATCTTGGGATATTGAGTAGATGGAACGTCCCAATAAGAGATCATGATGAGGTGCAGTGTTAGGAATGTGGATATGGGACATTCTTAGCATATCACTGCGATCTACTGACAGATTGCATGCTAGCCCACATGCTGGGAATTTACTGAATAAATCCAGAGGACCCTTTAAGGTCAAAAGTTATTTTGTTATGTTATTAGTATTCATAGCGCTAATAAATGGCACTCCTTATTTTAATAATTGTCTTAACAAATTAAAGAAATGTGTTTAAGCATTAAAAACATTCTATTCCAAATAAATTCAGTTATGTTATGAAAATATCATGCATGTCCGTAGAAACCCAACTAATCAGAAACGAATATGACATATGTAGTAATCAAAATTGTATATTGGTTACACAGGCATGTAGGCTACATAAATTAATTCAGTATATTCATTTATCAGACTTTAATGAAATCAGCATCCTGTTATCATGTGGAATGGTAAAAGTATTTTGTGCATATTTCAGCAAAAAAAAAATAAAAATAAAAATCATGCCATACTGTACAGTTAAACCTTGAACCAACAGAGCATATCGAAAACTTTGTGTTTGTGCGTCCCCGGCTTGCTCATGGTGTATTCTTATGTATTGGCTGTATTAGCTGGGCCTCATGTTAGGTGATATTTAATCCATGACGGCCTGCCAGCTCATTCCTCAGGACAAACGCTTGACTATATCTGCACAGCACATAAAAGGTTCCATTGTCTCAGCAGCCTGTTGTTCTGGTCTTGAATCAGGTGGACGACTACTAGACAGCACCCGGGTAACGGTTGTAATTGCTATGATTATAGTAATTATTACTAATAACTAATTGCTAATAATTACTTGCCTAAGATTCCTAAGATTCTTTATAATTGATTTTCAGTTTGACCTAATTTAGACATTTTTTAATTACAATAAAAAATAAAAAATAAATTGTGAATTTAAGGAGCACCGTTCATGTGTAATAACATTTATTTCTCATTTTGTGTATGCTAAAAGTCTCATCATGTCAAGGTAAGCGTTTTTGCTTTTGATTTCAATTAATTTTGGTCTGCTGATTTACATGAAATATGTGTTGTTTCTATAAAATAATAATATATTATATTTCTTAATACAGGAAAAAATGTTGGTACACTGAACAGGATATGGCAGCTTTAATTCTTGAATAATTTTAATAGGCTTTTCTGAAAGTACCATTACTGCAATATTCTTAACCACAATACAGAAGAAAAAAGCACACTTCAGAATTGTTCTCACTGACACAGTGTTTTTTCCTCCCTTTTTTTCTATTTTTATGTGCTTCATCATTTGGTTATAACAGCTTGGTGAGCATCTTTTATACCTCTACTGGATTTAAAGTGATTGCATAAATAGTGCATTTTGTTTGTCAAAGTGCAGTAGGTTTTACTGACATGATACATCTATCTACAATGCAATATGGTTACTAAATTTAAACTGACTGTTCTCATATAACTTGCCATTCTCCCGAATGCCCTGTTCCAGGTCCGTCCTAAGGGGAACCCAAAGGCCTTTGACAAGGTATTTATAGAAGCGATCTCATCAGGGCTTTAGGGATCAGGGATTACAGATGGACTGCTCGATATGATGTATGGATTCTTTTGATCTTGTCAATTTCAAAAGATATGTATATACAAAATCTATACTGTTTCTATATATAAATAAGTTTTTGAACAGACTGTGACCATTCTGCCATTTTGATGCATTAGCTGTTCCATTTCATACATACTCTCTCGCACACCCACAAACACTTAGACAGGCATGCAAAAAAGAGCAAGAATGAATAGGTTTTACAAGCTATATAGCTATATACTACAGCTGTAAAGAAAAGAAGCAGCATATGCCCACAAATGGTAATAAAGTAGGCAAATTGTGACACATAAGATCATTTAGTAGAAAATACCACTAATTAAAATTTTATTTATTTATTTAACTGCTATTCATGATTAAATTTTAAGCATTTAATTTCCCTCTCTCTCTCTCTCTCTCTCTCTATATATATATATATATATATATACACATTATATATCTCTATATATACAGTACATTATAAAATCAAGCAATCACATGGCAGCAAGTCAGTGCATTTACAGTAGGCATGTAGATATGGTACGACGAAGTTCTAATCGAGCATCAGAATAGAGAGTAAAAAGGACTATGAACGTGGCATGGTTGTTGTTGCCAAACATGCTTGTCTGAGTATTTCTTAAACTGTTGATCTACTGGAATTTTAACGCACAACCAAAAAAAGAAGAACAAGAAAAAGAGAACATTTCCAGTGAGTGGCAGTTCTCCAGGCAAAAATACACTTGTCAGAGGTCAGAGGAGAAAGGTCAGATTAGTTTGAGGTGATAAAAAGTCACTCAAATAACATGTCGCTCCAACTGAGGTATGCTGAAGAGCATCTTTGAATCCACAACATGTCAAACCTTGAAGCCGATGGGTTCCAGATTCAGAAGATGTCACCAGGTGCCACTCTTTTCTTTTCAGCTAAGACTATGGTTTGCTACAGTTTGCAAGAACACCATAGTCAATCCCCAATGTGAGCGTGTTTGTTCAAATACTTTATACTACGTGTGCTTCTAGAGAATTCCAGTAGGGGGCAATAGGGGGAAGAATTTAATCAGACAGTTTTGCATGAAGCAAACAAACATGGTGACACTCAAGGAGGTTAGTTTATATTGTAGGTAGGACTGCCAACCGGTTTGGCGTGCATATTTGTCCTACCTTACATGAGCATAACAGATTATACCTAATTAGCTAGTCATCTGCATGTACTGTCTTTCTGTGCAGGAACACACAGTGAAAAAAAACATCAGTTTATCAATTTCACTATTAAAAATCACAAACACACACTTTCCGATTTCATAGCTTTGATTTACAATCTAGTGACATCATTACATGTTAAACCCTGATAGGTGAAAGATTGAATGCAAAAAAAGAGAGACTTGGATCAAGAGCTATTTTTTATAAGCGGCATATAAAAAATAGTCATATTGTAAAATGAAATCAAATTTGACTAATGTAGTCTATGCAATTAGTATTTATTTAGCAATAATGAATGCAGCATGGATATAGGAACAAGGCTGCACTGATGAATATATTGAAACTTTTAACCTTTGCTAAATAATGTAATTGAGTTTAAAGTTATTAAATGTATTTTTATATCTTCACAGCCAAAATGCAAGATTTCTGCATCTCGGAAACTCTCTCTCAAGGTTTGTGCCAATGATTTATGCAACACTGCTTACATTAATGAAAGCAGATGAGTCATAAAGTCAATTATAACAGTGAAGGTGCATAAATTATTCAAATTCTGATGAAGCACATGCTGCCAAGTCTGTGAACAGGAATGCACACAGGAATTCAGAGCTAATTTATATTAATTTCCATGTACTGTATATACTGTTGTATCCGCAATGTGCTACATAACTTAAATTCAAATTGGGTTGAGGGAACTTTTTATTCATAGATAAGGTAATATTTACTGTTTATACTATTTACATTAGCTAATACTTGCATTCCTATCTTTGTCAAATATGCACCAAATATGTATATTTTTATGCAATCATAAGAAATGATGGAAGAGAATACCATAATTTATTTTTAATGAATGAATTTTTATTATTTTATTTTATTATTATTTTTTTAAATTAATGAATTATTATTATTATTATTTTATCTAAGTATATACGCACACAAGCCCCAATATTACCAGAACCTATTATTGGTAATTTATCATTAGTAATTTATCAAACACTACTAGAGATAAAAGGGCCTGACTAATATACAAAGGCACATGCTAATTTTAGTATGTTACATTAGCTCACCCGCAATATAACCACAATTATGTGGAGATGCCCTCCTAAAGATAGATTCAAGGAGTTCCAGCCCCCCTACGTCTAACAGATCAAGTGCATAACCATGCAACAAACATTAACAGCAGCACTTAAGATAAATCCTAATAGTGTTAGAATTAAATTTTAAAAGTGCTCATACAGCTGTGTCCAAATTCATTTGGTCTTGCAGTGTATTAGACTGAAACTACATAGCCAAAAGTAATTTTCTGAAAAAGCAGAAGCATATATTCCTGCATCTGTTGTTAAGAGTTATCTGAATGAATATCTTCAAATTCTGTTGATCTTAACAATTACTCTTACGGTACTTGACATAAAGTCTTTTGATCGTGATAGGGCCTTACTTCTCATTACTTTATATGTACTGTGGGTGCATGTATAAAATAGATGACAGACAGAAAGAAATGACTCTTTGGATAATATACTGTAGTAAGGGGCTTTTTTCCCACATTCCTGAACTGTTTGCAGAATTGTCCCTTACAGTTTTTGGTCACTCATCTCTGTGACATCACACACTCTAATCACCCACATACTGACTACACATTTGCTACAAAATGTTGAGATGTAGCTAAGACTCTGGTACGAACCATGCCAACCTCATGCTGTACTTTCAAGAACTGTCAAGAACATTCTACAGTATGAACTTTCCACAAAATACCTACTAACTGTTACAAAGTACAGTCTGTTCTCACCTGGTAACAGCAACATGGATTCTATTGCACTGGAATTTATTTCTAGTGCATTTATTTCACGTGAACTCCTCCGAGCAACATTTTGCTATTTTATATTTTCTTTTTTCAATTTGTATTTTTTTCAATGTAGTTTTTTGACTGCATGTTAAAACCTGTTACATTTTTAAAAACTTTTTGACCATCTAGGGTTCCCCCTAACCACAATGCTTGCTACAGTATGATTTATTCAGGATTGCACCACTTCGGATTCAAACTCGGGAATGGGGGACAGCCCTCTTAATTACTTCTACCATAGCCTAGAGAAGTAACAGAAACATTTCCCCCGTTTTCATGGTAGCTATTATGATGGTTATCCAAAGTGTTTTTCTTATTATTATTTGAAATAAAGGGGTTACAGTGCATGCCAAAATTGTACCACGTTATATCTTATAATTGTATTATAAAATACATTATAATTGCATTATATATAAATTACACATTTATAATTGTATTATAAAATACAATTCTGAAGCAGAATCAGAATCAGAATGAATCAAATATGCCATTTTTGTCCTTTTAGATGCTGCTCCTCAGTAGAGCCATGGAAGAGTTGGAGAAGGAGAAACAAGATAGGGATGAAGAGAAATCACGCTACCTGGACGAAAAAATGACTCCTCTACAACTCTCAGGGCTTTCACTGGCAGAATTACAAGTATACTTAGAGACATAGAAATTCTAATTTAAATTTACTTTGTCTCACTGTGGGCCACCAAGGCGGTTTCCTTTGGAGATACTGGAGTATTCCTATTTGCTGTTAATAGCTTAAATAATTCTTCAATGGAGCCTGTATGAATTTCACCACTTTAACTTAAACACCAAAGTGGAGCTCCGAAAGCACTGAACCATTTAGAAAGTTATAAGGTTAATAATGAAGTAAAATGATAAGTAAAAAGAAAAATGCAAAAAGGTATAATTACTTAAATTACAGTTAGACAATAATGTTATTGATATAATAATGCGGTTAGAAGATTGATTATAATCATCAGAAACATAAACATGTCATGGCAATATTAGGCTTACAATGATTTCATTACATATGACTTTTATTTATTTATTTATTTATTTATTTATTTATTTATTTATTTAAGTCAATATAATTTCTTTAAGCAGCCAGGCTGGATTGATAAAAAAGACCAGAGGAAGCGTGACACTCATATGGTTATGAGATAATAACTTTGCTATTAGTACATGGTGAGGCATTTACGCAGAGAATACTCTACAGCGTGTCTGTAGTATAGAATGCTTGTAAAAGTAAAAATGTAAATGGTAGTGCTGTCTTTATTTTATTTTAAACTCCTCATCCTTTTTCAGAATCTGTGCAAAGAACTCTATGACAAGATTGAGATTGTGGATGAAGAGCGGTATGACTGTGAGGCTAAAGTTATGAAGCACAATATTGATGTAAGTATTCTGGACTCCACCGGCCCCCACCACACTGAACAGACACTGTACCTGCATGTGATCACTACAGGCATACTAGCATGTTTTTGCTCCTTTAAATCCTCTCATCATCCAAGATTCGTGAACTGAAGCTGAAAGTTCAGGATCTTGGTGGTAAGTTTAAGAAGCCGGCTTTGAGGAAGGTCCGTGTTTCTGCTGATGAGATGATGCGTGCTCTGCTGGGTTCCAAGCACAAAGGCTCCATGGACCTGCGGGCCAACCTCAAGTCTGTCAAGAAGGAGGACATCAAACAAGAGAAGGTGAGACCTTAAGCTCTGGAAATAAATGTTTTAAACGATGTACAAAATAGACTGCTATATAGTTATGCCTTACAGTACAGTATTTTGAACAACAGTTCTTTTGTAAGTCTACTTTTGCTGCTTAATGTCGCCTTATAGTCCTGTATAGTGCTGTAGCCCTACCAACATAATAATAAGCAAAATTATTTATTTTAAATCTTTCCTGGCTGATGATTAGAATATGTTTTCCAAGGGCATTCTAAAAATGCAAGTCCATCATTTTGTCCCTTTTTCTTGATCAGGTCCTGACCTCAGAGGTAGGCGACTGGCGTAAGAATGTGGAGGCCATGTCTGGTATGGAAGGAAGGAAGAAGATGTTTGATGCTGCTGGTGGAGCCCAGTAATCTGAATTCTGTAGTCGTGTGAACAGAAGACTCATAAAATGGAACAAAAAAAAATTAACAAAAGAAATAATGTTACAGTCTCTAGTTTTCAAAGACCTTGGCGTTATTAACAAATTAAGGAATCTAATTGGATTCACAATTTTGTCTTTAATTGCAAGTCGATTAAAAATGATGAAGAAATGTCTCATGCTGAGTAACACTAGGATCATCTAGCCAACCTTATATTCTGGATGTAAGGCTATATCTTTATTTCCTCATCTAAAATAGTTGAGAAATTATTAGATATTTTCAAGGATTTTAAGTGTATTATTATTATTATTAT
>QMIH01000075.1:458233-470285 GCA_003987875.1 Clarias batrachus
TATTATGAGGGCTATAGTTACTGTTGACTGGTTTCTGTCATGAGATGTGAATATGACCCTTAATTGAGTCATTAGTAGCCATGGCAACATTGGGCTTCCAATGATGTTTTGAGATGTCTTCAATACACTATAAAAAATTATTCTTGAGCCCAGAGAAATTAGATTTTACCTAAAAGGCTACCTTTTAAACTTTCAAACATTGCAAACATTTGACATACATTGGGTACTACGTAGCCTAGCTGGTAATTATAATATGATAATCCAAATTACGTATGAACAGAGTTTTAAAATGAATTTATTATTTGTTTAACTCTTGTACAGTGCCTTGCAAAAGTATTCAAACCCCTTGAATTCCACACCACTTTTGTCATGTTACAAACAAAAATGTACAGTAAATATATTTTATTGGGATTTTATGTAACAGACCAGCACAATGTGGCACATAATTGTGAAGTGGAAGGAAAATGATAAATGGTTTTCAAAATGTTTTACGAATAAAAATCTGAAAAATGACAAACCTGACAGGCCAGGCAAAGAGAGCATTAATCAGAGAAGCAGCCAAGAGGCCCAATGTAACTCTGGAGGAGCTGCCGAGATCCACACCTCAGGTGGGAGAATATGTCCACAGGACAACTACTAGTTGTGACATCCACAAATCTGGCCCTTAGGGAAGAGTGGTGAAAATAAAGCTGTTGTTGAAAGAAAGCCATAAGAAGTCCTGTTTGCAGTTTGTGACAAACCAGGTGAGGGACACAGCAAACATGTGGAAGAAAAAGCTCTAGTCAGATGAGACCAAAATGGAACTTTTTGACCTAAAGGTAAAATGCTATGTGTGGCAGAAAACTAACCCTGAGCATGGTGGTGGCAGCATCATGTTTGGAAATGCTCTTCTTTAGTAGGGACAGGAAGCTGGTGAGAGTTGATGGGATGATGGATGAAGCCAAATACCAGACAATTTGAGGCTCCATTTACAATATTTTTTCCTGGTTTGACTTGAATGCCCCTCTTATACTATTTTATTATTCTACAGTACATATGCAGGCTGTTTGAGCCTGTACGAAGTGAATAATTCAATAAATAATGTATGTTATTTTAAATAAAGTAATAAATATAATTTGTTACACACCCTGTCCTGTCAGTTGAGGCAACCTCATCAGTTGTCTAAACTGATTCTTAAAAATAAGAAGCAAACAGCATCCAGTATACAGTAGGTTCAATACAGAAAAGGACACTACACAGCAATTAGGTATTTTATGGGACAGTTGGCATCCCTGCATTCATATAGATGTAGCTGTCTGTGTATTTCTGCTTGTTAGGTTAATATACAAATACAGTAATTAATAATTTTATATTCCCCAAGAAAAATAAAAGCATTAACCAGGGGACACTTTAACTTTACCTTTAACTAATGTTCCAGCAGTTGTATTTCTGCTGATAAACAATATCTTACTGAGGTAAGTTGTGTGTGAAGCTTTTTATCACTTAAAAATGTATTTTATTTATTTATTTATTTAAGATATACAGATCTTAATAGATCTCTCTGTATCTTTTTCCTCTCTGTGCAGCTCCCAGTGTGCCTTCATCATACTCCTGTAAAGAAAATGAAGGATTTCTGTGTTATTCTCCCACTCAGTATGAAATAAATTGTGGCGTATTAAGTACTTAGAACTACAAGACTCCAGCAGGCAGATTACACCATCTGTAACTCATTGAAGATGAAGAAAGTTTGACAGTTCAATTATAACTTTACTAGAAAAGATCTCCTCTAATTTGAATTTTGTTTTTACAAAGTGTGCATCACAATTTTTCACACAATACTGTATAACTCTGAGTCAGATTTCCTTCCTGAAGGACGATTAGAAATCTATAAATGGGACAGTTAATTACAAAGAACTGTACTAGAAAGTCAGAAAATCAGTGAGCCAAGTTATGTCTAAGACAGACTGGCGGGCATCACAAAGCTAGCACTGGCATATGATGTATATGTACATGTATACTTATTGTGAATAAGTAAACTTCCTCCAGAGATTCCTCCAGTAATAGGAAACCCATTGATTTAACTCAGCTTTAGTGAGCACTGATGATGGAGTCCATCTGTTTTTCAAGCCTATTGACAATAATAGCAGTAAACCATGAACATATCGCATGAGTACAAATTTGGACGCCTGTATGTATAAACGCACTTAGGTGTTCCAATCATCTATATTTAATATTTCCACTGTTGGTGTGGCTGAAGTTGTCCTTTTCTTGCTGAAAATACAGGGTGAGTGAAAATTAACTAGGGAATATTTAATGGCTGAAGAACATGTACAGTAGTATCACCACCCTATGGTGCACCACATCATTTTGCTCTTACTGTGCGTGTGGTTAGACTAGCACATTCCAGGACGTTGGCTGGGCCGATGTGGCCCTCATGAATGGCCTCCAAGAAGTCCAGATCTTACTCCATGTGTTTGTTTTTCTTTTCTTTGGGTCTACACAAAGGAGGAGGTGTACAGGACAAAACCTCACACACTGGAGGACTTGGAGGCACAGATTCAGAGAAGCCATAGCTTTTCATTCTATTTCTAATGCCACTAGGAAGCAGAATGGAGCTTTTTTCTGTGGTGGCCATAGAGACTCATGTTAGAGTATCTTTGTTCAAACTGATGAGTGCTTTTCAATCTCCTTGTGCTTGTGCACACTTCACTCCGAACTGATTGAACTAACTAATAAAATAACCCTTTCTGAAACATGAAAACTCAGACTTTCATCAGTCAGAGTTAGTTAAACTTTAGTTTACTAGGAAATATTTAATGGCTGTAGAACTGATATCACCACCTATGGTGCACCACATCATTTTGCTCTTACTGTGCGTGTGGTTAGACTAGCCCAGAGGTCGGGTTAATGACCTGCATTTGTTAAGTCTGCTTCCTGAATTCCCCCCAGGGTCATGTTTATATCTTATGTTTCATAATGTATTTATTCAACTCAAATAAAGTCCCATATGCACTTGTATACTGCTTCAACTCCATACATGACAATGTCCAAAAAACTTTTACTGTTTTTTTTTTTTTTTTTTTTAAACTTTTTGTGCACACCGTAATGTGTTCTCCTAATTGATTTCCATATTTAAATTCTACACTTTTCCTGTATGTGTGTTAAAATTCCTTAGTGGTCAAGCATTATATTTTCGGATCCATTATTATTCAGCACAGAATGCCTTTTCACTCTTTCACAGATGATATTCACATTTATCTAACTTTGAAGCAGAGGAATACAAATAGTTTAACAGCACTGTTGGATGGCAAAGAATGGATGGGCATAAAGTCTTAATGAGACTAAAACTGAACTGAACTGGTACTGTATTTAGACCCAGTGGAACATGTGTTGATCCTTTCACTGAGACATGTTCCCTTAAATCATTTATAAAACCAACTGCAATAAACATGGGTTTTTAGCACTGGGTCTAAATACAGTAACTGGACAGTGAGTTTAAACTGGATGATCAAATTAACTCCGCTCTTAATGATAGCTTTTTTTCTATTAGGCTGCTGTCCAAGGTCAAGCCATTTTTAACAACAACAAAATTTTTTGAAAAGGTTATGCATGTTTTTATTTTAAGTCAGCTTGATTATTGTACGTATGTTGGTGTTTTGCCAGATCACACCTTCACTTTGTTTGCAGTTGGCCCAAAACGCGGCTGCATGTTTTTTAATGGGAACACGTAACCGGGAACACATAACTCCTGTCCTGGTGTCCCTTGTGCAGGTCAGTGTCAAGTTCGAGGTCTTGTTATAGCCTACAAAGCCCTGAATAATCTGGCGCCGCCATATATTGCTGACCTTTTAAACCCATACAGCAATTTAACCATGATCAGCTTTTACTTACGGTTCCTAAATCTAGGTTGGAGAGATTGTGCTTTTTCTGTAGCAGCCAATAAAATTTGGAATGAGCTGCCCCTGTATATGAGTCAGACCCCTACTCTTCCTATTTTTAAACTCACTTCAAGACCTGCCTGTTTTTATTTATTTATTGATTGATTGATTGATCGATTGATTGTTTTGGTGTTTTGTTTAATTATTCTATGCATCAAGGGTGGACATTTGATTGTTGCTTATTGTTGTATTTGAATTTGAATTTTATTTCATTGTATTTTCTTTTCATTGTCTGTTTTTGCTTAGATCTATTTTAGGATTGTACAGCATTTTGCTCAACTTTAAAGTTGAATGTGCTTTAAAAAGTAATTGAATGATGTACCCTCTGCTGCCATGGTTTAAGTTTGAACCCTTAAAACCATTTAATTTGCATTGTAAACACACAACAAAGTGAAAACACCTGACTACCTCCTTCAATGTACTGAATGACTAGGTTATCCAATCAATGCTTTATTTCCTTCTTCTCTGATGGCAAGGGCATATTCCATAACAACAATGCCAAGATTCATTGGAAACAAATTGTAAAAGTATGTTTTTTGGATCATGAGAAAATCACTTTACTTGGCCTTAACCTTCTTGAAAGTCTTTGTTATATGCTTAGGAAGACTGGCTTGACTCTCCCATCATCATCAAAGCCTTAGCTAAAAATGAATGCAATTCTCGATGAATGTTGCCATTGTGAAAGTATTACAGCTAAACGCATGATTGCCTTTATTTATAAATTCTTTCCAGGTAATATACAACCACACCTTGTTTTCTGCTGGTTCTCTGAATTCTCTCTAAAGTTTGCCTTAGGGCATTTATCTTTAGCGTTACCTATAAATACAGTGATGTATTAAACACAGCATTAAATACATAGCATTATGTATTTAACATAGCATTGAATAGCATTCTAGCACTAAATACAGTTCGATACCACATGCACAAAATGCAGTTTAGCATCAACCAGAATTTGTGTAAATATTATTTCTTAATTCAGGTACTACAAGTTACGGCTTGATATGCATCTTAGTAAACAGGTAAGACTCGCTTTGCTGCTCTATTGTAATGCAATAATAATAAATTAGGTATTATGATGTTTAACATCAGTTACAGTTATGCTACCACTCTTAATAAATAATAGTCCAGTGTCTTAACCAGTGGGCTACCACCATTCAGGCAGGAAATACTAACAAAATCAAAAAGCACACCCACACGTCCAATATTGAAACTATGAACAGAATTATTTTTCAATAATATTATACTTATGTAACTTGTTTACAATTTGTAACTGTAATTGTACAATTTGTACAATTTAGACTATGCATTACAACCATGATCAGTTTCAGTCAATATTTCACTCAAGTACTACTTCGTAACTAACCTGTACCAAACTTTTTGCAAGGATGTTTAGATATCATTTGCTCCTATTATAGCATATAACATACACAGAATTGACTGACAAGTAGAAGGGACAATGTCTCATTTATAAAACTAGTCAAGAGCAACAGATACTTATGTTATACATTACAAATGCTTTTAACAGTGCAAGCCGATATGAAAAACACAAACACTGTAATAAATAATTTAGCAAAATCCTGTAATAACTACTGAAAGAGATTTACCTAGTTTATGCTAGTTTACGTTTATTGTCACATACAACTATATTACTTTGTGTGATGATACATATAAAAAAAAATAAAAACCAAGAAGGGTTGTATGGGTGTATACTGTACACTGCCTAGCCCAAAAAAAGATTTTATTTATTTCTTTTAATTATTGCAATCAGTAGAAGGTTGGACGACACTGAGGCATGTATCTATAGTAAATAAGGACTAGCTTCATTCAAAGTTTAATACTCATTTGGGTTCATTCACATCTCTATTCAACACAGCACATTAAACTCCTACACATTAAAATCAGTAATACTTTCATTATCAATGAATGCTTTAATTGATTGAAATTGATAATTTTTTAGGTTAACTTAAAAATGTAAAAATCTGCGTTGTTAAATTTATGTTGTGTTAATTTATGTCATTGCATGTATGTAGCACCTTGAGGTTCTGGAGGAACTGGAGGAACGTTGTTTCGTTTCACTGTGTACTGAACTGTATATGATTGAAATGACAAGAAAAGCCTACTTGACTTGACCTGACTTGACTTGACTTTAGATGTATCTAAAGGTATATCTATATATAACAACATAGGTGGAGTTTGACATTTACACTGAAGGTAGAACAACATCTTTTAACTGACATCGGTATGCAGTTCAACTACTATGTGGTATATTATGCATATACATACAGTACATTAACAGGAGACAACAGTGAAAAGCTCAGCATAAAGCCAAACAACACACCATATCAATTTCTTTGTCAATTTCAACATTGTTCAGATGTCATTGCACTTCACACACGTCTTGTAAAAATAAAATATTAGTTGGTTGATACCGTACATGTATTATACTTTTGGTCTTTCATTTCACAAACATTTAGTGGACGCATAAAATAATCTTGTGTTGAATATCCTAAAATAGGCATAATCATTTTTATCTACAGTAAGTTATGGTGCGCGCACACACACACACACACACACACACACACACACACACACACACACACACACACACACACACACACACACACACACACGCACACACACAAATGGAAAGTGCTCAATAACTGTGGTATTTTCCATGTTTTTAGCCACATTAAAGGATATATAGTAAATATATATAATAGGATATATAATAAATACACTGATAAAAATATCCAGCATGATTTACTTAAAAAAATTAAGGTAACTTTTTGCATCAGATTATTATGTGATTATTATTATGCAAGACTATTCTTTGTATTTACTACTTACATTTCTTTATGTAAAAAATAGTTTTTGCTAGTAAAGTTTACTTAATTTTGTTAGTTAAGTCTATTTAATTTCACAAGTAAACCCTACTTAATTCAATAATTTCCCTAGTCATTGTTTTGTGTCCATGCTCTACCTAACTTTAAGAGTTTCAAATATGTATTTTTAATTGAAATTTGACTTTTTTTTTTTTTAAATTTCCATATTACTTGGAGTGGGGCCCCCTTGGAGTCTCGTTTTAAAGTTACATATACTCACATTATCCAGTTAGCAACAATAGGCGTTTCTTATATATTATAGTTAAAATACCAGTTTTGTAATTTTGTACTTTGAAATGCAACTTCACCCACCAAAAAAAGTAAAGTAAGAACACTTTTTATTTTGTGCATTACACTCCTGAACATCCACAGTTCCTTCAAAGTGCATTTGGTCCTGAATTCACAACATGGACAGGGTCGTCTTCTGCCGGTTAAAACTTTTCGCGCACGAGGTGAACAGAATGCGCCAAAGAGTTGTTTCCTACCGCAATGAGGCTTGGGTACACTTTTAATTTGATACGGGGTTTCCCCACGCTTTTTCCATGGGGAGGCAGTTTTATTTAAACAGAGTAAAATGAACAAGATTATTGCTTGTTGTGTGTGTGCACTTAAAAAGATTGTCAGGGATTACATTAAAAAAATGTGTTAAGGAAAATATGCACATTGTCTTGTATTCTGAACAAATGCAGATTGATTTCTAACTTAGATATATTTATGTAAGCGGTCAAACTTGATTATTTATTGTTAAGTACACAGATTTAATAATGCTACATTTACAACATCTCAGATTTATTTTTTTCAGTGTAACTAGTGTAGGAATAAAAACCTTTTTTTTTTTTTTTACATCCCACAGTTTATAATTTATGACTAGCACATAGTCGGTGTAGCCTGCTTGTCTGCACTTTGACCTAGCCTCTGTATTGTCAATAATTAACTAGGCCTGTTTTTAGGGTGTGGGCACACTTGATATGTTTGGTTTAATTAAAAGATTAATCTTTTGTGGCTATTCTGTTAGTGCACTTCTCTTCATTGTGCACCAAGTAAACAAACTTTCATAAACCTTCACAAACTTTCCAAGCAAAGCATTTTTTTCCCTCTTTTTATTGAACACACACCTGCTCTACTCTGCTCTCAGGAAGATGTCGGAGCAGGGAGAACCTATCAACAGATTAAGAATCACTGCTTGTCCTTTATTTAATAATAACTGGTGATTGTCTGGATAAAAAATATTTGCTTGTGTTGCTAGTAAAGAGATCACCTTAAATGATCTGTTGTGTTTTTTGGTTCATGCTAAGTAAACCAGTCCTTCAAAATAGTGATCTATAACTAATTTGTTTTAAAAGTATTTCTTATATTTTGTTCTGAACCAAGAGAACCAAACTACAAATGTAAACACACCCTGAATTTTGCTGCTAGTAGCATCACCCTTAAGGGTGATGGACAATGTCCCACCCTAACAGGCCATTCTTGCCTTCAAAATTATTCCAGTTATTTAAAAGCCCACATTATTTTCAGAGCACCACCAAGACCTCCTTCATTTCAGTGGCCATTACTTCTGCCAATGAGCCTAATCTAGACGTCTTTGGACTGAGGGAGGAAACCAGATTACCTGGGGAGAACATGCACACACAGACCCGAAGCGGGAATCGAATTGTTGATATTATTATTATAATTGGTTTTGTTACAGGTGGATCCAGCCTGGATGGGCTCTGTTTGTGGTCTTTTGGCTACTTCTTGGAAAAAAAAAATTAAGATTGCAAAAAGGGAAAGTTGAAAATGTAATAAAATAAAATGTAAGGTCAAAACTGAATGAAACATAACTAAAACTGTATTCTCTAGGCAAAAAAGAGAGTTTCACATACAGCTCTAAATTTCAATCACAAAAACAATTTACCTTCCAGCACAATGGTGATGCAATCACATTCCACATCAACAAAAGCCTGACCTCAGAAAAATAAGTATTTTCGAATAGCCTTGTCTGGGCCTTCACTCAAATAAATCCTATTTAAAACCTGACTTTCTGTCCACATTAAGGTAACCAAGTTATTATAGGATTTAGCTGTTATTTTATTGTTAAACATTTCGCTTTGCACTTGATTTATTTATTAATTGATTTTATTTATTATGATTTAATTGTATTTATTAATTAATTTTTTTTTTTTTTCATCTTGGGTTAATGTTTTGCATAAAAAAAAACTTGCCATTTTAACATGGTGCAAAGTAATTCTATATACAATGCATGTAAATTGACACCAATAAAGGGCTGTTGGATACATGTTTTTCTAAACTATGTTGGCTAAACGGATTTTCATTAAACTGCTTAAAGATAAATCAAGAGGAATTTTTGGCACATAACCCAATAGTTAAATAGTAAATACCAGGTACTTCAATTTGTCTATGGTAGTTATTAATTTACAAGTATGTTAGCATTTTGTAAATCAGCACAATAATGTTTAATTAGTTTAATTAGTTGTGTTCTTTTAGGGCTTAACCTTGTTAAATGTCATAGAAAGCTATATTTATGGTATCAAGAGCTGCAGATATTTTAGGCCAGCATTCCTCAGGATGTGTCTGTGTTATGACTATTTTTACCTATTTGTACAGCAGCAATTACCATTAAATTGCAGTAATTACCGTTAGGTGTCCTGGGGAAAATTCTTTTGGGACAATGCAGCTGCACCTTCCTTTGTTTACTGCTTGTTCTCTGATGTCTGTAAGTTTGACTTTGGGCACTTGTGTGCTTGTTCTGCCTTAAACCGCATTACAATTTTTTTTACTACTGTACACTTCTTCTTCCATGTAGTAAAACAGCTTAAGTTGAAAGAAAACACGTTTCAAAGATAAAATACTACATGTAAGTTTACACTCAAGTTTATGTACAGTATATAGGTGTGAATATACTGTATATAGGAAATTGAAGAAATATAGCCAACTTGAGAGCAAAACACACAATAAGCTGTAATGTAGTATGGCGCTAGTAAAGTAAGACTTTGACTTTTGACAATAGAAATTTATTTATTTATTTATTTAAAAAATATATATTTTTAAAAAAATGTATCACACTATCCAGTATCATCCAAATGAGGAAGGGCTTCTGTTTTGAGTATGGTTCCTCTCAAGGTTTCATCCTCATGTCATCTTAGGGATTTTTTTTCCCTGCCACTGACTTGCTAATTTGGGATACATTCATACACTTTGAAATGATAAATCTATACAATGTTAATGTTTTTTTTGTCTATGAAGTGGCTTTGTGACAATGTCTGCTGTTAAAAGGGCTAAACCAATTGAACTGTATTGATTCAAACTGTTTTCCCTCCAATATTTAAAAAATGACACCAATGCACATTACCTTGGGAGTGTTACAGCTTCAGGTTTATTTAAATGTGCTGCTGTTTTATTACTGTCTGGTTTTTAATTGCATTAATAATCAGGTTTACAGGTGTACATAATTTGTATAATAACTATTATCTTCATTATGTACTGCAACACATATTTTGTTCTTATTTTATTTCATAATTTATTTCTCTTGTTATTAATCTTGTTTTTTCAGGTCACAGGCGGTCGTATAACCATTTCACTGCATATCGTACTGTGGATGTGACAAATGATAAAAATAAAAATTGTTATTTGTATTTGTAATTTAAATTAGCATGGGGACAGACAAATAGACTAAACTAGTAATACAGGTTAGAATATAAGAAGATCAACGCGCAACTAAAAATCAGCTGCACAGTTGCATCTTATCATTAGGTATCAGAATTGCTTTTAAAAAGAATGGAATGTTAATACTATAGTTAAATAAAAAATCTGATTGTATATGAATTGTCAGTGCATGTTGTTAGATAGCAACATGCACTGAGAATCTGTTTCATAATCAAACCCACATAATCAGTTCTTAGTAGTAGAATTGTAAAAGAGAGGGTGAGCAATATTAGTAGGCAATATTAGAAGGCCCAGTATAATAGACCAATAGATTTAATGGCAAACAAGTGGTTGTCATTAAATCTGGGAGATTTATATATGTACTGGGGGTTGTCTTTTAAATCCCTTAAAATATTTTTGATGTAATTATTGATGTATCCATAACATGTTATCAGTAGTATTTGGGAAGGGACATGAGAAACACAGTTGTATTGTAGGTGTGAAAAGGTGGATTATTTTTTTCTATCACTACTTTATCCAGGAGATGCAATTGAAAAATTTAATGAAATTCTGTACTGAATTTGAAAGAAATATGGTATGAAGCCAGTTTATTCTTATTGACTTGCATTGTAATATTCTTTTCAGGTCTCATGATAATTTGCGCAACCCAAAACCTCACACAAACCAGTTTTACTGCCAAGCTGTTGATAGACATTGGATTTCAGCATTCCTCTCAAATATCACGATTAGCTGTCATACTATGGGTGTTCCCAAAAGTCCCTGACAGTGCACCTTATTGATATTTAAAGATTTTAGGCTTTTTACAAGCAAAATACATCTCCAGCGCAAGTCACTATTATAGAAATCACTCTGCTTTTGTTAAGCTTCAAAACCAAGCCAAATCTGAGAGCAAGAGCAAATTCTTTTGTTTGTTAAGCCACACAGTGACCTATGAATCATTCAAGCATAAAAAACATTTTACTTTAGTCATGAACCAGTGAGAAACAGGTGCAGATGATCAAGCCAGTGATTAGTGTAGGGGTTTCAGCTCTGGTTCAGAGGTGAACCAAATCTTTAAGGATTCGGGTTAATTTTATCAAACTGAATTAAGATTTATAATATACACTTTCTTGACTACCTGTCCATCGTTTAGTACACTTCAGTGTATCTTACCTGGGGGGTATTTCAGAAAGCAGGTTATGTGACATTTAGTGGATAACCGCAACTTTTACAGACCAAAGGTTTTGACACACCTTCTCATTCAAAGAGGTTGAATTTGTATTATGGCAAGAAAAAAGCAGCTAAGTGAAGAAAAAAAATGAGTGGCCATCATTACTTTAAAAAAATTAAAGTATTGGGAAAACTTGCGGACCGCCCCAGGAAAGGAAGACCAAGAGTCACCTCTGCTGCGGAGGATAAGTTCATCCGAGTCACCAGCCTCAGAAATCGGCGGTTAACAGCAGCTCAGATCAGAGAGCAGGTCAATGCCACACAGAGTTCTAGCAGCAGACACATCTCTAGAACAACTGTTAAGAGGAGACTGTGTGAATCAGGCCTTCATGCTAGAATATCTGCTAGGAAAGGACAGACAACAAGCAGAAGAGACGTGTT
>QMIH01000075.1:470466-506621 GCA_003987875.1 Clarias batrachus
ATACACACACACACACACACACACACACACACAATACTTCCATATATGACTTTCTATTTCAGGGTTTCCTAATGTAATTGAGTGCACTGCACCCACATTCCTATTAAAGCTCCTTCAATAAATGAGGGAGACTATGTTGGAAATCGATTCATAGCATCAATGTACAGGTAACAACTTGATTTTGTGTTCTTTTTTTTTTTTTTGCCTTGTTAAAATAATTCGTTCATCAGTCCAGAGAGGGCATGTGACATAGTGGCTTGTGCTGAGCTTCACAACATTGCCATTATAAAAAGAGAGAGCCACCATCCTTGTATTCAGGAAGATGGCCCAGAGGAACCCCTACAGATTTTTGCACACAACAGAGATGGAAGACTTGAGAGACAGGATTTGTCAAAAATACTTTTATTAAATTGTTTGCACTGGTCAGCTGTGCAGTTCATTTCTTTATTTCCTAAAAAACAATTAAAGTAAGATGAAAAAATATGTGTGTGTGTGTGTGTGTGTGTCTGTTTTTACATTGCTCTATATACAGTACACAACACTTTTAACATGCAACAGATTATTATTCACACATTCATTAAAGTTCTCACCTTAAAGCGATGCTCTAGTGTTGCTTTTTTAAGGGATAGCCTTTTGTCTTCCATTTGAAGCTGTATAAGGTCCATCTCCATGTCACTTTTTCTTATTTGTTTTTTAAGATGGACCTTATACAGCTCCTTCAGAAGGCAAAATAATTAAATAAAGGAGATTCTGACATTAAATGAGATTCAGACATTAAAATATGGAGAACTGCACACACACTATTGCACTGCTTAGATCGTGCATTGAGGTTGAAGGACCTTCATCTGTGGGCAAGTCCCCAGGTACGTACTGTTAAAGAACAATGACAGTTTTAACAGTCAAAAGGATGCGGAAAGGGTCTTTAATTATTTTGCAGGAAATTGTAAACCCAATTAAGTTGGCAAAACTCAAAATATCTGAGGTAATCAGTTACATAAAATTTTTTAATTAATGATGTTTCCAATTTTAAGTAAACAACTATATATTTTTGAGTTTGTTGAACTTGTTGCAAATCAAGTAAATTGATGCTGCAGTTGTTGGGAATCGAACCTGGGCCTTTTGCATGGCAGGCGAAACACTTACCACTGAGCCACCAGCACTCTATAGATTTTAAGTTGGTGGAACTTTAAGGTGACAGTTACTGTTACAGTACTTAAGTACTTACAATTACTTAAAATATCAAATTTGTTCAGCTAACTTGAAAAGTTCTGAATACTCAAAAAAGGTTTATTAATTTGACCTAATTGCAATTACTTAAGTTAACAGTACTCAATGTGTTTAATTACTTTACTTTAATAAAAGGGAAGCCCATGTCAAATGTGCTATTTAATACTCTCACGCATTTACTCTGCCTGTTATTTTTTGCCAAGCCAACTCTCTTTCTTTAGCCGATGCAGCCATATTCCTTTTTTTCATTTTTATTGGCTTGAATTCTTCATGTGCTGCATTAAAACCTCCAACTCCGCCTCTGTGAAGTATGCCGCTCGCTTTATTTCACTTTGATTTTCCATTTTGACTCGTGAAATTGGCGGTCCATTGAAAATGTCTTTATGTATGCACCGTGCACGCGCATTAACTCTGGGTTACCAGTAGGAGGTTAATTAAACTTACTCTTCTCAGGGGTTTTGGAACCGACATACTCATGGTATGCGGGTTTGGGGTAAGTCAACCAGGAAGTTAAGTTTTACCAATTGTTAAGTTAACCCAGCTTTCTGGAAAACCCCCAAGTTCTGCTTATCACGTGGCCACAGATGATAACAAAATCTAGTATTTAGCAATTATGAGCAAAGATCTGGCAAAGACTTTAAAATTCACAACCAAGACAACGGTTCTTTATAAAGAAACAAGAGTTTATTTGACTAGTCTACGATACAGTATATTAAACTACGCTACCAAAACACACATACACGCACACACACACACACACACACGTACAGTTCAATTGTGAAAGTTAACTGGAGTTTTTTAGTATTGCCTACTAGACCTGAGAATGTCACAAGAGCAGAGCCTTGGGTTTAATCTTACACACTAAAAATGATGGGTTGTTTTTACTACCCAAACACTGGATTGCCTCTGTTGGGTAATTTTTCTGGGTTATTTACAGGGAGTTGGGTACCTTTTGTTTAACCCAGCTTGCTGGGTTGGAGTTGGGTTAGCAAGTAACAGACCAGACCGCCCCTCCCCCGAAGTTCACCGGTGTATTTAGTGGCTGTGTCAGCTTTGTGTCTTTTTTTTTTTCTTCCTCCTCACGCATTTAAGAGGAAATGTAAACGTTCAATATAAGGTCTGTATACACACTTTCACTCAACTATGATTGAATTTGTTCACTGTATGTAACATTTATTACTGTTACCGTGTTACACTCAAACTTTCAGCCTGGTTTGTGCTATAGTATGCTAGTTTATTTGACAATGGCTGCTAGCTAGCCAAACCAAAGAACCCCACCTGTGTATGAAAGAAACTGCAAAAATGTCTGAGCTTTTTAGCTTTCTTTGTAAAATGCTTGCAGGGTGTATGAAGATGGTGAAGTGATGAATGAAAGCTAAACTGTTAACTGTAGTGCCAGCATGACGCTAGCATTTAGCTAGGTTGCTAGTGTTAGCAACCACATATAAAAAAGCTGAAGTGTTACAAAACACTAATCATCTTACAAATATGCATACTAGCCAACCATCTCGAATTTTTCCATAAACTTTTACTTTCTTTCTTTCTAAGGTTGGAACCAACACAGTGGAATATTTGTCAGTCGAGGCCGAACCCTTACATCCTGATGTTGGGAGATAATGACCAGCACTGCTCTCAGGCATTAGTGCTTCTCAGTAATAGTATCGTAATGATGCCGCTGTTGAACTTGTTTTGTATTATCTGATCTTTTGAAAAATAAATATAAATATGTTTTGTACAATTAATTGGGTGTTGTTTATTGCATATATGTATGGTTTGCAAAACTTAGTGTTTTTTTTTTGTAATAGACCAGTATATCAAAGTAATTTAACTGTTTAAACTGTTTTACCCATAGACATGTAAAACATAAGCATAATAATAACCTATTTGTGAGGTAGAATTAAAACAACATTATAGTTAAATATGACCTAGCATTTGGATTGAATATTTTACCCATCTTGCTGGGTTAAATTAACCCAAAATGTAGTTGGTCCAATATTTATCCAGCAGCTGGGTTGTTTTTAATCCAGCATTTTTTAGGGTGTACGGTTTAGTTATGTAGCGAGCATCAATTTCAGCAAGGTATGAAGGTTTGTTTGTTTACTTGCGTTGCGGTCTTCCTCGGTGATTCATCTTCAGTGTTAGGGAATCACGGCATTGCTATTTGGATGGTGCTCTGTTGTAGAAATGACGTCTTTCGGGAAAGCCCTTCGGTGAGGTGTTGGTGACCTAGTTACCGATGGCGGCGCTCTGGACATTCTTCTGAGGGTTTATTCGGTGCAGGACTTTGGAGTTCTAGCACGAAGTCTCCTAGAGAGTTCTTGAAGTGCGGCATGATGTCAGTAGAGGCGGCGTAGTACCCGCAAGAGCGGACGTCCGAGCTGCTTGGAGGAGGTTGTTGGAGGTTGTAAGGTGTAGTAGTGGTCCTCGTTCTTTGTCGCTGGTTCCCTTAGGGTTTTGTTCATTCAGGGTCAGTCCGCCCCCGGGTGATTTGTTCAATCGGATGTGGTTGTGGGTCTTAGCCACATCTCACATGGTTCCCCATTTTGTGCATACATTAGCCCGGTGTTTTGGCTGTCACGTAGGCTCATCCGGTTAAAGTTTTAACACCTTTTATAAAATAATTTTGCATGAGCTCTGTTCATGCTAACAATTTTCCGTGTTCACCAACGTTCTTGGAATAAAGCTAGCTTTAGATTGGTATCAAACACCATATCTTACCCACTCATTTCTTCCTTTATTTAATAAAAGGCACTGCATGAAAAGAGGTGTTTCTGTACTAGGAAACTCCTGTATACACCATTGATTTTTGGAAGTATCTACAAGTACCACTGAGCACAGAGAGAGTGAAAATGCATCTTTAATCTCTATAATGAGACTTGCTTTTGCTTCACACACGCACACACATGTGCTATAATAAACAGTACACGCGTGCTGTACACACACGCATGCARACACAAAATAAAATATGTTTTACACGCAAACACGTGGTCACAGTGTTCTAATAAACAGTACACGCACAGATGTTGATCATACCAGTGAGAGACGCGCACTAGGGTAGATGATTACCCACAATGTTGCAGTGCAAGAGAGAGAAAAACCATTGGCTCAGTTGTGATCACAACAAAGAAGCGCATGCATGCATACGTAAACCAAGACTTGCTCTTCTTCAAGTCAATATTAATTAAAAATCTTTGGTCATCTTGCGGAACACTTGCAAACCGAGTTACTCGCAATCCAAGGTTCCACTGTAGTTGCAAATAGCAACTAGGTGTGATGAAGAGATGTGATTTTTAAATATTCAAATAATCATAAAAAAATTAAATAAACACCGTTTGCCGTGTCTTAGTCACCTTGCACCTCCAGGTTCTCGTTTCAATTCCAAGCCAAGTTTAATTCCTGCCTCTGTGTGCATGTTCGCTTGGTTGGTTTCCTCTGGGTACTCTGGTTTCCTCCCACAGTCCAAAGACATTCAGTTTAGCATAATTGGCGTTCCCAAATTGCCCGTAGTGTATGAATGAATGTGTATGAATGTATGAATGAATGTGTGTGTATGTGCATGTGCCCCGCAAAGTACTGGCATTCCATTTAAGGTGTACCCTGCGATGTGCACTAAGTCCCCCGCGAACCTGTACACAGTATTGCAGTATAGCAGTATCGACAGTGAGTGAGTGAGAGAGTGAGTGTTTTCCTTTGCGTTTACTGGTGTCTGGAAACAACACAATCATTTTACTAGAGGGTCAACTACAAACATAAATAAGCAGAAATTACAAACATAAATAAAAGGTTCGGTATGGAATTGCATCAAGAAAATAAACAAAAACAAGGTGCAGTGCAAACACTGCAACGTTAAGTTAACCTTTCTACAACAACTATGCACAGCCATTTGAAGGTGAGGCATCCAGCAGTCATTAAGGTGTGTTCTGCAGTTCAAGAGTCAATGGCTAGCTTTGTCACCTGAAGAAGCAGCTTCATCAAGGGGGAAGGTTTTGAAAGTTTGACAGGATTTATTTAACGAGAGTTTATAGTCCCTTCATGTGGCAATGATGTTACTCTGTTTCAAAATCTTACCCTGCATCATGTCTATATCATGTCTGTAGCTGATCTTTATCTTAATATTTATTTATATCTATATCTATATATCTATTTATTTATATATATCTATATATATATATATATATATCAATTCCATTGCAATTATTATTTTATTTATTTAATTTTATTTTTATTTCATTTTTTTTCATTTTTATTGCTAAATGTTTTTCTATATTTCTATATTTGTAAAATCTTTTTTTTATTATTATTACTTAATACTTTATATTCCCATTGAAAAACACTTATTTTTCTTATTTTTTAGGTCATCAGCGGTTGAATAGACATTTCACTGCATATCATATTGTGTATGACTGTGTATGTGACAAATAAAATTTAGATTTCAATTTGAATCAAGTAAAGCAAACAACTCTGGATATTGCTGAAACTACAAAATTTGAGTTCAGAACTGAAAAAATTATTAAAACCTGAAAGGATAGTGGTAGACCTTCATCTTTGAGGAAGGAATTATTATGATCAGAGAACATGTTTAATGAAATCAAATCATAAAAAAAACAGCAGCAGAACTCACAACTATGTTTAATATTGAAATTCACTCCAGCTAGCTGTTAGCAATGGATAAAAGCTTCAAAACATAAATCATGTGGTTGCATTGGTGTATCAAGTTACCTGGTGTTTCATTTTCATCATGGCACTGATTACAAGTTACATGACAAGTACTGAAACAAAAACAACTACACTGTAGGTCACTAGTGTATCATTTCTATGGTCATAACTAATATAGGGAGCTACTGTAAGGCATACTAGTGGAGCCGCAATCTTTTCAATAGATCTTGTCATAAGAGTGTACTTTTGAATTTGTAATTTGCTAAATCTTCTTTAACCTACATGGTCCTGGAAGAATCAACACACCCCAATATACTGTATAATATTGTTCATAATAATAACTATTCGTAGCAGGATTTTATAGCAGGAAATGATACTTACATTAGCAGGATTGATAAAATCTAATATCAATATTTATAATTGCTTGAAAACTAAAAGAATGAGAAAACTATTATGGTTGAACAATGCAATATACTACACAGTCTTGTGTATGGAAGAATAAGGATTATGTGAGATTAAACAAAAACAACTTAGAGCTTGCCTGAGCACAAGTTTATGGAGTACTACAGAACGACTTGGAATTGTATTTATGGTACTCTATGTTTTAGTTTGTAGTTGAGAAAACATGGGCCATATCTGTGCTTCTGTCAGACAGAGCATTCACCAAACTATCAGAAACACAAAATGACAGATGACAGCTGGAGAGTTACAAAGGAACTTTTATCAGTGCTTCACTCACTTCTAACAAACATCTGAAATAAACTGCAATATGGCTGCAGTGTTGCTTAGATTAACCTTTGTGATGACAAATGTGTGTTAACTCATGTCCGTGTGAGTATTACCGTCATGCAGTTATGATCTAAATTTGTTATGACAGGGTAAAGAATACAGATTGTTCCAGTACGTTTACGCGTGTTGACTGTTGTAAACACATTCTCATGACATAGAAAGAAATAGTCCACAATGCTTTCTGTGTGTTTTTGGCTAAAGTGGATATTATTATATCATGTGTTCAAGGGTTTGTTTATTATAACAGACTGTTGTGAATTGGAGTTGATGTAGGAGTTGCACATAATTCTGAATAAATTAAGTAAAAGAAACAATCGAACAGCTTGCATTTTCTCTTTGTGTCAGACACGCGGTGTGTCATTGACTAGGGCGAACTGTTTACAGGGAATTTCGAATAGCATTGTAGCTTGAAATGTACATCCTTAAATTTCGCCGTGTGGAATACGTTGACATTTTGTGAAGTGATAAGTGTAGTCAAAAGGTGGGATCTTTTCAAAAGATCTATTCATAACAGTGTTTTTTTTGTATCTGTAATTTGCTAAATATTCTTTAACCAATGATACTAGAAAATAAAACTTAAGATCTTCTTGGGGCATTCGCCCTTACCGAAGATTTATTGGTGAGACGTTTTCATAATTTGTGTTTTGCACTGTAACTAAGAGCACACACTAAGCTGAGGCTTGTCGTGCTCTCTATCTCTCTCACTCATGCCGGCGTCTTAGGGAGACAGAGGCTGGGTCTTTGCCTATGTCTCTCAACTTGATGCGTGCCTATCTTTTCTGTCTATCTTTCTTTATCTTTCTTTCTTTCTTTCTTTCTTTCTTTCTTTCTTTCTTCGCACTTAAATGAACACGCCACCAGGTGTGGCACATTCAAGCTGATTGCGATGTTGCCTGGCAACCTCTTGTCTATAAATGGCCACGCCTTTTCCTGTTCAGAACTCCGTGGGGTAGCAGTCTGTAGCTCTGCCCGTTCTGAACAATTTATGCGCTGTTTTGCTCCTCGCATGACCGTTACAATGTCGTTACAAATGTCGTTACAAGCGTCAAATACAAATGGCAGAAATAGGCAGAAATTACTAAAATTAAAAAGTTCTGTGTGGAATTTTTTCAAGAACTTAAAAGAGCTCAGGCTCTGTCTCCATGGGCAGAAGTGAGACTTCTCACCTTGCCAGGGGAGCGACCGGCTAGGCACATGGAGCAGCTTTTGTGAGGTGGAGGTGTTCCTCGTCTGAAGCTGCCAGAGCGTCCAGCTCTGATGGAAAGTTGCGTCAATGAAAGCACTTAGGGTGGCATACTCAGAGAGAAGGTGCTGCCACACTGCAGTAGCCTGTGAGCAGAGACACCATAAATGCAACCTTCGCCCTTTCAGTTGGAAACTGGGAAGATTGCAGCTCGAATGTTAGTGACTAATATTAGTTTATATTAGAATATTAGTCGATATTCATAATATCGAATATGAGTCGACTAAGTAGGTGCCCAAAAATCTTCTCGAGGTGCTTATTAATCCCACACAAGCTTTGAAAACTAGAAGAATGAGGAAAGTTCTGTATTATGGTACAGAAGTAGTAGTAACAATGCAATGCACTACACGGTCATGTGTATGAAAGAAAAAGGATTATATGATATTAAACAAAAACAATAACTGAGGTTGCCTGAACACGTTTGAGGAGTACTGCAGAACGACTTGGAATTGTATTTGTGTTATGTTTCAGGTTCTAGTTGAGAAAACATGAGCAATATCTGTAGTTTTGTCAGACAGAGCATTCACCAAACTATCAGAAACACATTCCCTCGAAATGACTGATGACAGCTGGAGAGTTATGTAGGTGTAGAATTATACTGTATATACTCACTGAAATGTGCGATCACTGCATTGCGCAACAAATCTCAATGGTGATATCCATTATCCAACCCAATTACTGAAACTTCTGTCAAGCCACCTCAAAGAAAACCAGGTAACGTCATCCAAATTGTCACAATAAAAGTGCATCATAGTTGCTTTCCAAAGCCATGAATTGCGCTTACAAATGTTTAGCATTTCTAAAGTGGTATACATCATGTCCTTCCTATATTTGAGGCACAAACTGCATATAAATCAGGATATGGGTTAACTGAATCAATTGCTTTAACTTTTTGCTTTAATTTAACTTTTTTTTCTAACAAAAATCTGAAATAAACAACAATATGGCTGCAGTGTTGCCCAGATTAACCTTTGTGATGATAAATGTGTGTTAATTTATGTCCATGTGAGCATTACCTTAATGAAGGTATGTTCTGAATTTATGATGACATTTATGAATACATTTATGGCTGTTGGCTGTTGTGAGTCAAATTATAAACTCACTTAAGTACCTGTTGAGCTGCGTTACTGATATATTGTTATATGAGAAATAAGAATTTTATTTTCTCTTGTTAGATTTTTAAATTCTTTTTTTTTTTTTTGTTAGCTCATGTTAAACCTTTTACGCAGTGAAACATGATTCTCATGCTATAGAAGGAAATAGTCCACAGTGCTTTCTGTGTTTTTGGGTGAAGTGGATAGTATTATATCATGTGTTAAAGGGTTTTTGATTGAACAGTTTATTATAACAGACTATAATGCTGTGGATTGAAGTTCATGTAGTAAATACATGATACTAATTCCAAATACTAATTCTAAATAAAATAAGTAAAAGAAACAATCAAACAGCCTTGCATTTTCTCTTTGTGTCAGAGTGTGTGTCATTGACTAGGGCGAAAAGTTTATAGTGAATTTTGAATAGCATTGTAGCTTGAAATGTACATCCTTAAATTTCCCTGTGTGTAAAAACTAATACGTTGACAATTTGCGACGTGAAAAGTGTAATCAAAAGATGTGATCTTTTCAAAAGATCTTTTTTTTGTGTGTATCTCTAATTTGCAAAATATTCTTTAACCCACGTGGGATCCTGGAAGGGACAGCACAACTCCAATATATAATATTGTCAATAATAATAATAATCATTAGTATTAATAATTAGATTATCATTATTGATAAAATCTAATATCAATATTTTCAACTGCTTGAAAACTAAAAGAATGAGGAAAGTATTGTTCAACAATGCAATATACTACATGGTCTTGTGTATATAAGAATAAGGATTATGTGAGATTACCTTTGTACTGTATTAAATTTGTACTTTGATACCAGAAGGTGTGTTGATCTGCCATTAGTTTTTTTTCCCCTCAGGTTTTTATATAATGTAAGATAATAGAGTAAAAACATCGACTGTGTTTTTGTTTATGATGTGTGACTGAAGTGTGAAATACGCTGGTTATAATATGCAAATACAGGGTGGATGCACATTACCTGCATGATTTGAAGCAACTGAGACGTGATCAATGGGCAGGGCAATTTCAAATGTAGGACAGACACACGTTCAACAAACAGGCTAGACTGGTCAGGGACAGAATCGATACACAGAACCGGTCGTTACAGCATACCAATCACAGACTAGGCAAAGGCGGAGTAATGTACAGTAAATGGTAAAATACAGACAAGAGACTTTCAGTGAAAATCCGCAAGATTAAAAGTGTGGTGACTGTGATCCACTGTGATGTGGCTGACGTAAATTAATGACTATTTACACCCCACTGATATTAAAGTTATATATAAAAAGATTTACACTCATCACATCCATCACATCTCCATTTGAGTCCACCTTTATTCATATATCTTACTCAAATTTTTTAATCTAAAAACTAAACTATAACTGTAGTTTTTTTAATGGTGTTTATATTCATTTTATTTCATCAGCGGTTAGAGCCCAAGCTTTCCCAACCAGGTTAGCTGCTCAGTGTGATGAAGGCCTTATTGAGAAAACATGATGATAAAATACTGTACACAAGCAACTGTCTGATGACTTGTCAATCCAAATAACCATTATTTAATATGGAAAAATATATATTAATTGTAGTCATCCTCACATCCATCCAAAGATCATGTGCTGAGCATACATCGTCATTGCTTTGCCTAAAGGATACTGTCCACCAAAAGTCAGTGACTTTGGTGAGGAGGTTGCTAGTTAGGGAGCCAAGACATTTAAAAAAAAGACCTAGAAATAACGTCTATAAAATTTTAATTAGCAGATGATGATCTCACTTTGGAAGATTTCAGAGGATTGCAGAAGACGGATTGATGAAATTTAAAATCAGCTTAATTAAGAGCAAGTTTAAAACAATATTCTGCATTATTCAATCTGTTCCTTCAAAGGGTTCCTTGAAAACCCAATATGCTGCACCCCCTATCAGGAAAAAGCCAACTGTTCAATTACCATACAGTACTGTAGCTCACCATTATTAAGCCCCCCCTTTTAAGGCATCTCTACATATGCATAGTCTTAAAACCATGTTCCTATTTATTTGTGAAATGTACAATAATTTCCAGTACAATTTATTTTACATAATACAAGCCACCATTCAGTTTCTGTGTTCACCAATATTTTTATTTAATATATAAACTGCAAACACATTATTAGACATTATTTTAAAAATATATACATTATTTATGTAATTTATGTAAATTTTTCATTTCTTTTTTGTTTATGTACATGCAAATGGTGTCCAAAACCTAAGAGATCAAGATTCTCTGGTGGTAACCTAGTGAGGGTCTAGAGGCAGGACTGGGCATGACTAGCTTGTACATTTAAATGAGGTAATGCAAATTTCTCTTTCTTGACAAAAAAAAGAGACATGTTTCAGGAAATATTTGTTTCACAGTTATGTTTGCATACCTAAGACAAGAAATTTCATCATTGGAGTGTAGAGGTTGTTTTATAATATTTTCCCACATGTTTTTAAAAAAGCTACATGTATTATTAGTATAGTTGTTAACAAAAAGTGCAAACATAAAATTCTTTAAGTCTTATCATAGTACAGTAGCTGAGAATTTTAGTGAAAATAAAAACATATTTTGCCATCAATTATAATACATAAGCATAATCTTGATGCATTTTTATTGACTTACTAAAAAAAAATTGTTAGGGGTCAATAAATACACTATAATACATTATGCACAGCTCCAATATATAATACATATAAAAATCAATTCAATTAAATTCTATTTTTGATCTAGACCATAAAAATTGTTGTCTTAAATATTTTAAAATATATAAACCTAAATACTGCATATAAATACAGTACGTAAGTAGATACATTCAATAGGAACAGAATTAATAGGACGAATAAGAATGACCGTAAAGTGCAAGACAAAAGTTCTTTTTCTGGGTTCTTGTTTTTCATTAAAATAAAGACATATTGCTATCACGGTATAATGCCTGAATTTGTAAAAACCAATAGTCATAGTAAGATTTCCCAGCTACCATGATTTATTAATTTAATAACAACTATTTACAGTACTTAAAATGGTCAAAAATCTTTGTCAACATTGTTCAAGAAATATCTTAAAGCAGTAAACGCAGATTTTCTTGTTTAAGGGTTCATTCAAATATGTTTAAATTTTTTTGGGATTTTCAAAACATTTGCTGGTGACTGCAAAATCTGCATGACAAATATTCATCCTTATTTTAACATTTGAAAATAACCAAATGATATCACTTAAAAACTCAATACAAATTGATTCCAACTCCTTCAGTTCATTCTGTTCAAGCTTCATTCCACATGCCTTGCCTTGTGTGGAAGAAGTGTAAGAAATTCCTCAGGTTGAGCCGTTCCACTTCTAACTTGTGCAGTAAGATTCTGAATATTAAAAGGGAAAAAGAGAGAAAAAGAGTGGATGATTCATGTTGGGTGCAGGAGTGCATTGCACTGCTCCAAAAACATTGATTTGAGAAGAAAACATATTTCTCTTATTTCTTGTTTCTTGATTCTGGTTAACATCTTAGGCTTTTTTATTTTATTTATTTTATTTTGTAACTCTTTTAGGAGAAGTGTTTTGAATGTGTGTTGGTATGTTACACATTTGAATGTTTTTTTCGTAGCTAAGCATTGTGTTTACCTATTGCACTTCAGATTCTTTCAGTATTATTCCTTGCATTAATGTTTACTTTTGTGTACTTTGCATTACATATCTCCCAGAGTGGTGCTTTAATGCCTGGATCCTTTGTAGTGTACTTGTACTCACATGCAAAGACACAAGTGACACTGTGAATTGATTTAGTTTTTTGCTTGAATATATGCTGGAAATATCTACCGTTAATGTGGTTGAGTGGCTCTCTCTTATCATATTACAGCCTAATGTACACAGGTACTGTACACCATTGAAAATCTGCATTAAGTACATTTAAAAAAAGTACATTTATCTAATCCATCCATCCATCCATCCATCCATCCATCCATCCATCCATCCATCCATCCATCCATCCATCCATCCATCCATCTAGGAACCTCAATAAATACAATATGGACAGAAGGTTCCAGGGATAGTAAGATGTTTACAAGATATTTTATAGAAAAAAAAAAATATGGTTACGTAATTGTGTGGTATGGTCTGGTATGTTTTTACAATCGTACACACGGATTTATCCAGGTGTAACAACATCAGATGGCTAAGCAATTTTCATAGTAGCACAATCACAAATGGTTACCTGTGTTTCAAACACCTACAGTATGATGCACTTAATTCTTAAATACACTTATTGTTTAAAAAAAAAAAAAATCCAAATTAGAATTCAGTTAGCTCGTGTGACCAATTTTCCAAAGTAACATTGGCATAATTACTTCCCTGTAATGGTGCACAACAAATGAGTTCACAGGAAATGAAAGGAAAAGAATTGGGTCAAATAGAAACTGTTCAAGTAGGAAACAAGTTGCATCAAGTAGGAAACTGTTTTTATGTTATTAGTACTTCAATACCTCATTGTTTTCACTTGATAATGCAATAATTCATTATTAATTTTAGTTTTTTAGTTATTTCTTTGATTTGACACATTGATTATATATATTTTATTATATTTTAGCTTAATGTAGTTAACAACTCATAATATTTCAAATGTATTTATTTAGCATATTCTGTAAGCTTTTTTTCCCAGAAATAATTTTGTATGCATATATTGAATTGATTTTGTAATTCATTTTATTGATATTTTCAGTCTTTGCATTTTCCACAAATATATGTGTAATACCATTATATGAAAACCATTATGCAAAACAAATTATTAATTTTTATTACTATTGCATCATCTGGGTAAACTTAATTATGTGGGGGAAAAACATACAGATTAAGATGTAATAAATGGTATAAACTAATATTCAAGTAATTTATCATATGGATAGAAAATGGATTGTTAAATATTGTAATAAGTAAATATTAAGTAAGATATATAATAAGCTAAATGAAAGCATTCTTTAACATAATAACTCAATATAATCAGCTATTTTGAAAAATCTAATACAAGTTATGTTGAAATAATAAGTAATTCAGAAAAGATAATCATATCGAACTTGTTAGTGTGTGTACTTTTATGGTATCTGTACTTCTAAAGATTATTATGTTATTTTACATTTCTTGGTATAGTAATTTGGCTTGCACTTACCTGTCCAGCAACTCCCAGTCCTCTCCTCCCCACTCGTTCGTAAACTCATGTGTGTTCATCCCTCCGATTCGAATGATGTCTGATTTGTAAATACCAACAAGACCATAACCATAAGTTTCCCAGAAACCTGTGTCAAAGAAGATAAGTGTTATTATAATTACTAGATATGTTAGGAGAGGTGTAGGACAAATACAAGAAGAAGAGCTGTGGGATAACAAAAAAACAAAAACAAACAAACAAACAAACAAACAAAAAATATATATGTAGTGTAAATTATGCAACTATAGTGCAAACTCATTCAATGTGTATTACGAATATAATCATTACCGGCAGGAGCCTGCACTGTGGCTCCACATTCCAGTCTCATTACAACAGGAGCGAACACCATTTTCCCTTGCACACAGTGCTTACGTATAGAGTCTATGATTGTCACAGGAAAGTTGAGGTGCAGGTCACAAAGAAACAAAATGCTGTTATTATCCTGATGGAGAAAATAAAAATTAGTGAAAAGATCCTATGATTTGTCTTAAATTGATTGATCAGCAGATTCAAGTCATCCATTTAAGATCATATAATTTTCACCCAAGTGTATTATTAAACCAAATTACAAAACATTCCCTACTTTAACAAGATCTATTCCTTCTTGAAGTCCCGGTGATCTTCCAAAATCTCCACCCAAACTTTTAAACTGATAGCTGTGTATAAAAATAAATGTCATAAGTACGTATACAAGGCAAAACATGTATGTATATATTCATGTACATGAACAAAAGTTGTACCTTGGTAAAATAGCATTTTTCAGTTCCTTCTCTACATCAATATCAGTGCTGTTATAGTCTATGATAATGATGTTAAAGTTTTTGTCTCCAGTGACTTTGTATATCTTCTCCATTTCCTTTATAAAATGTATGACCCATCTCCCTTGGTTTTTCACTGTTGACATAAGCACCAGAAAAAACAAAACAAAACAAAAAAACCTTAACATTTAAGCACAGTAGAACCTTATGACCAGGACTGCAGGACTAAAACTTGGATTCACCATAATTGAACAAAATCAGATAAACTGACTTTTATTAAAAAGGTGCACACTGGTCAACCGTTACATTAGACCACCTGCATACAGTAATATTGTGTATGTCATCCTACTGCCTCCATAATAGCTCTGATCGCTTAAATTACATACTTCACCTATGCAGGTCTACTATGGTATCTGCACCAAGACATTATCATTTTATCATAGATTTAATGGGCCTCTATGGATCAGACTTGTATGTCCAGCACATCCCACTGATGCTCGACTGGATTGACATCTGGGGAATTTGGAGGCCAAGTCACTACCTTGATTTCTTTGCCATGTTTCTCCAGCCATTCCTTAACTGTTTTTGTAATGTGACATGGTACATTATCCTACTTAAAAAGGCCACTCTCTTTAGGTAATACCCTTGCAAATAAATAATAAAATGTATTTTATCTGTCGATTTGCCGAAGGATGGTCAAGCGTTCTGTAATTTTCGTCAATGATATTGATTTTACATGCTTAAAAAAACAATAAGATTTTTTAAAAATGACCAACGCACACAAGATTTGCGCTATTGCTTAGAACTGCGTTGACTTAATGTTTAAAAAAGAGGTTATTATAAATATGTAAGTTCTGACCTGCTAGAATAATATGGACTGTTGCTTCTTGATTCCAGGAAAAACCTTTTGGGCTACAAAGTTTAGGTAGTCCTGGATTCTTCTCAATTTTTTTCTCCTTTGCAACATAGAAATATTTAGAGAACAGAAAGCGTTTCCCTTCTGTGTTCTCCAGCTCCAGCTCCATCAAGTATCGAGTGCCTGTAGTTTCATTGGATTTCTTCTCCACATTCAGCACACGCTTTATGTGGAGATCACTGCACATGCATAAAAAGACAAGTTAAATGCTGCAGATTGTTAGACACCAGCAAGACAAGCCAAGACATTCAGAACGAAGATACTGTGTGGGGTGAGTATCAACCTTGTAGCCTTTGTTGTGTGTAGCTCATTTATTAAGGCTTGAACCGCAGGCATGACTTCTTTTTTGAGCATTATAATATTTCCAGCTTTTCTGCAGGTCTCCATAACAGCATCGCTCTGCTTTGAATGAAAATCCAAAGCATTTACATGGAAGACCTGTTCCCACTTTGGTTCTTTTTCCTCGCTATTTGATAAGGATTTGCGTACTGTAAGGAATTGCAGAAAACACATGGAAAAAATTTTTCATATTAGAATAATCATTAAAAAACACTTTAAAGGTTTTAGAGTTTCAGTAAGCTACCTGGCTGTTTGTTGTCTGCTGTCTCATCAAGTTTAAGAAAGGGACTAAACCCACCCCTTGAAAGATTGAACACACACAGAGGCATACAGTAGATAAATACGTCAATATTAAAGTACACGCAATCAATATTATAGAGGAGAGAATGACTACAAAAAGTCTACATTACTCTTTAAAGTAAGCTTCATCCTTTTCATAAAAGCATTTCTGATCATCAGTTTGTTGATGAGTTAGTCTTGTATGATCATTGGGATACACTGCTGAGTAGTGAACCTTTATAAAAAAGCACAATCACCCATTATCTCATGAGAACAAAATATACTGTACATATGATAAACATTAAAAGAATTAGAGGTAAAAATAATCTTTCTATTTATTTGTTCGTTCATTCATTCATTTATTCAGTTTCTTTATTCTGGTCTTAGTGAATCTGGACGCTAGTTTGGTGTGGAATGTACGGCTTTTTGGCTTATGTTTGGCTTTTTGTCTCAATCACCCCATCTATCTAAGCATACATATGAGGTCACTCTGAATCTGCTAGATTCCTTGAGAAGTATTTCACAGTCACACAAACAAATCCTGTTAATTTAGTGCAGGCAATCCACCCGCACCTGCCTGTCTTTAAGAGGAACCACATGAAACCTCCACAAGAACATATAAACTTCCACACAAAAACAATATTTCGTATAAACTTTTAAAACACTATTTCTCAGAGAGCATAAAGTAAAGATGTACTTACATAATTTATACCATCATATCTCTCAATGGTCTCATTGTCAAATATATAAATTGGATAGTAGTCACATTCTGGAAACACATTTTCCATGTCGGATTCCTTCAGCAGAGGTACTGTTGATAGATAGATATGAATAATATGAGTCTGAAATTTAGATTAACAAGTTCATTGAAACCTTTATTTGGAAATGCTTCAAACCCCATCAGAACAAAAACCCCAAAGACACATAGCTAACTAATAAAATAACATATTAAATAAAAATACAGGCATTAATTTGTTCTTTCCATATGATCACTTTTATAAGCACTTACTACTGTAAATAAAGTCCCGTGAGTCTGCTTTGACCATGTCCACATCCTTTGCTGGCTTGTAAGCAGAGTCAAGGGGCGACTGATGACTGGCTATTGTTTGCGGGATGTGACTGTTTTCCGTCATCAGTAGAGAGGACTCATCTGTATAAACACAACAGAAAGCACACATTTGATCTTTTAGCAGATGTGTTAGTTCAAATGATCTTGTCCATGAGCAAGACTAAGTGCAAAGATGGAGCAGTGTCTATGGTTGTATTCCCTTTCCATAAGGAACCATATATATACCTCTAACATAAATCACCACTTCATATTAAAATGCTTTTTCTTAAGCGTGTAAAGTAAAATATTGTATAATGGCAATACCATTGGTTGGACAGAATATCAGCAACTTACCAACATAGAGGGACAAATACTCTGCAGTAATGACCTCAAAACTACTATCTTCATCATTGAGACGCCACTGAAACAAACAAACAAACAAAAAAAGTCATAAAATCTCTTAGTCAATGAATTCTAAGCATCTCAGACAGGGAAAAAGCATTCAATGTCTGTAAAATTCATTGTTTATTATTTTGAATGAATAAAACTTGTGTAATGGCACTAATATGAGGGGAGTTCCATGAACTAATAGCCACAGGTAGAAACTACTGCACGCACAGTAATTATTAGAAATGCTAAAATATACAATACGTATAAAACAGACATACTGCGACTTCCAGGTGATCAATTCCTTCGCTTTGTTTGTAGAGTACTTCAAAGTAATATCGCTTGTCTTTTGTAAGTCTATAAATGCAAATAAAGGAGTTTACAGTCAGAGACAAAAAAGCAGCAACAGCAAATTCATGAATAAAGTTTTTTATTTACTGAACGAAAAAGCGTACAGGAAGCATTTATCAGAGAAGTCACTTACAAAACAGGTAGTGATGTTTGAGATGAAAATTTCTCATACTCTCCTGGGGCTGCCCATTCATTTCCTGTCTGACTGACAATCCATAAGGGCAATTAGGCATAGAACATGTCTTAATAATAATAATAATAATAATAATAATAATAATAATAATAATAATAATAACTTTTTATTAAATGTTACTAAAATTACTGCTGCCCATGCTTAACCTTGTTTACCATTGTCATGAAAAGTGAACCTATAAGTAAATAATTTTACCTTGCCAAGGTAGGCTATAAGTTTGAGTCTTTTAGGGCTGTCATCTGAACTCAGCCAGATTTCTGCATTATTGTCAGAGGCAACAGCAAAAATGTATTCCTCTGGTAAAGGAACAAGCAAGAATGTTTAGAAAAAAGCTTGCGACTGGCAAGAGTAACTAAACTTCCAAACCAAAACCAAAATGTGGCAGTACTGTAAACTTTTTCAATTAAGCAGGGTTCTACTGGACAACAACATTATTGTAAGGGTAATATTTATATACAATTAAAAATGTTAAGACACCAGCTTAGAAAAAAGGTATGTAATTTTGACAAACGTAATTAATTATGTAATTAAATAATTATTTAATAAGTATTTAAGTAATATAATCAACAGCAATGAATCATCAAACCCAGTCATTCAGTAAATGAATGAATGAATGAATTAAAAAACAATAAAAAAAAAGAACGCACCACTTTTTACAGGATGAAGATATCCAAAAATTCTCACACCATAGTTTTTCCATCCAGCATTAATAGCCAGCCTGCCGATTGTTGTGCGAGTCTAAAAAAATGATACCACATAATACAGATTTTGGTGAATTGAGGAATTGAGGAATTGAAGTTGCTTATTTGTACTTATTTGTACTTATTGTATAATCTTTCATATATACACATTATTGAATTTCATATATACATATTATTGAAAAATGCATTATTGACATATATTGCAGTTAATAGTATGGTAACAAATAATATTGCCAGTTATTGATCAGATTTTGGATGTTAGTGGATAGACTGCAATTGTGTAAGAAATAAAACCATGGAATGCAAAGTTCAATTTGGTGGTGTTTGCATCTAATAGGAATCAGTTTCGTATGTTGTATATGAATTTAATAATGATTGTGTAATGAGACCTGGGAAATATTAAGGCAAGTACAATATCAGGTCATTGTGAGGCTAATCAAAATAAATAATTTAATAATTGTTTTGTACACTTTGAGGAACAGAAATTACATCAGCGTAACAATAGTAAATGACCTGGCAAACAAAAATGGCCAGAGATTGCATTTAGTCATCAAGAGAACAATGCTTACCAGATAAATCATTAGGATGTTGATATAAATGTACAACTACAGTAGTTATCGCTAGGACCATATTTACTGAGGAGTTAACACCACATTTGTGCTTATTCAGTATTCACCCTTCAGATATACAATACTGTGCAAAGGTTTTAAGACACTCTTTATTCCTTTATATTAATAAAGTAAATGAAATAAAATTCATATAGATTATCTTAAAGAAATGTGAACTGAAATGGGAAATGTTTTACTGCAAATTGTTGCAAAGTGCCTAAAGGTTCAATTAAAATATTGGTTGTTTATTCAACAACCTCTGCAGCAGCCTCATTTCCCCTTTCATCAATTCCAACCACTCAGCATTCAGCGTCAGCAGTATACTAATCACCGAGCTGATCATCTGTCATCATCTGCACCTGTTTCTCACTGGTTCATGCCTTGAGTTAGATGCTTTTTATGCTTTAAAGATTCATAGGTTAACCCTGTGAGGCTTAACAAACAAAAAAAGCATTCCTCTGAAATTGCTCAGATACAGAGACTGCACTAAAAAGAATAAGTAAAAAAGGACTTTAGGAAGACTGGAGAACTATTCTTCAAGATTGCATTAAAATACAAGAAAGTCTATCTCTTTGGAAGAAAAATCTAAAGAAATCATGGGTGATTCAAAGATTTTACACAGTATCATATTTTTTTTTAAAAACTGGAATTTGCAAATGAAATGATTGATGTTTAAGGAAACTTAAACCTGTAACTGCTTGCTACATATGTCAAGTACTGTACCTATATACTTTAAGGTTGACAGTGTCAACGTACACCAGTCAAGAGGTAATTTGTCTTTGTAATTTAAACTATTCATTCACACTTGGTGCAACAATTTCTTTGAGCCTGTGTGTGTGTGTGTGTTTGCATGTGCATGTTTGGGTGCGTAGGTGAAGCATGAAAGATTTTACTAACATGGGGGAAAAGAGGATACAGCACATTTGCCCTTAGTTGATTCACCGAACCTCCACACCAGTCCTCGAAAACATGCATGTTCACTTCACCTAGAAACTGTTCACATAATATAATATAATATAATATAATATAATATAATATAATATAATATAATATAATATAATATAATATAATAATATTATACAAAAAAAACAGCACAAATGAAAAATATTTTACAGGTAAGTTAAAGTAATATTTTAACATGCTTAATTAATCTGCATGTTGGTTGATAAAAAAAAAAAAAAAATCTGGCTCAAGTTGATTTTTTTTTTTTCAGTTTATTCAGTCTGTGTCTTAAAAGTTTTTAAGTAAAAGAAAAAAAAAAAGTAAGTAAAAAAAGTGTTTGTTACCGCAGGTTTCCATAATGGCTGTTCATCTTGTGCTCGTTTCTTTTGAAGAAAATTTTTAAAAAAGCATTGAAAATCTACAGTACAGAATATTATGTCTACTGTACATTCTTCAAAAGAGAATGTTACAAAGGAGCAATTTATTAAGGGGAAAAAAATATTATATTTTTACCTGAGCAGAAGAGTGACCATGGTGGTGACTTTCCCAAAATCCTAAAACAAAAAAAAGAAAAAGCATTTTCACTCACAGTCATTCTCGATTGTGCAATTTGCACCTTGCTTGACAACTACCTGTTTCGCAATCACTCTTTGCACACCTGTTTTTGTTCTGATTATTATTATAAGTAAATTTGTATTTATCTGTAATTGTGCCTTATTACACAGGCAATTAACTTTTTGTTTCTGTTTTTTTTCCTGTTTAATTTAAATCAATTATTATAAACAAAGTCTCTCACTTTCTGTTCTAGTGCACTCATGAAAGAACTATCTTGCTATTTTGCTTTGAGATCCTGCAGTGCTGTTTTTATCCATGAATGAAAAAAAAGGGCTAAAGAAGGCGCAAGGTGGGAATATTTTGCCGTCATTACACACTGATGTTCTGTATGAAAGGAATGGAGGTGGATTCATGTCACGCCTTTAAGCCAGGGGCAAGAAGAGTTTTACGTGTGTGACATGTGCAACACACCCTCACGGTTAATCAACTGTAAACAGTTAACAGCTATCTCATTGATATTTTAGAGAGAGTACAGTAGATCAGATGTACACACTGTTCCAAAACATTGCTTAGCTGTAATGCATCAAAAATAAGGAATTGAAAGGAAAGTGGGTGCAGTGCACTACTTGTGTACTTGAGTAAAAGTACAGACTCTCTCTCCCTCTGTCTCTCACCCTGTCTCTCCCGTCCTGATTGTGAACATGTTGTTTTCATCCCTATCTCCTTCTTGCCTAATCAGCCACAGTACAAGAATTCCACTTGCAATTCCACTCTGTCACTTTAATCAGGCAAGTGTTACTATCGAGCACAGAGTGAACATGACATTTGATGATATTAATGAACCGCTTGGTTTGAGCATATTTTAACTAAGACACAAAATTAGAAAAATTGATATTTTTGATACTTTGTCATCTACAGTATATATGAAACTTAGAATGTAAAAATGTTTAAGCTGATACAGTATATAAATTTTTTTTGAGGTGGGGGGTATTTCCAGATTTTAACAAACAAACAAACAAACAAACAAACAAACAAACAAACAAACAAACAAACAAACAAAAAGTAAATAACAAAAAATTATTGCAACAGGAGTAAAACACCTCTACTAATCATTCCGAGTGTTTCCCTAGCAAATCTAGAACCTTCCATTGCTGCGTCTTTGGTAAGTTCATGGTTAGAATGATAACTCCTGGCTCTCTATTAATTACTAAATATTAGCATTGATGTTAAGTTTATTAAGGCTTTTTTTAATGTTCTATCTTTCACTTTCTTTGTTTAACGAGTTTGTTAATATTATATGCATATGGTTTTATGCAGTGTCTGGTGATTTCCTATCATTATAAAAAATTATGTGGCACAGATGATTTGTGTGTATTTATTTCTTTAGTTTGGTAGAACCTAAGCAAGAAATACACACAATGCCTCTGTGTGTATCTATAACCATATATCAGGAACATTTTCCTTTTCAGCAAGTATATCGAATTCTTGCATTTTATCAAAATCAGTCTGGTCCTTAGAACTACTATTACTAATATTTTAAACGGATGGTAATAATTTGGAAATGTGGTCATTCCTTGCCAAATCAACCAATTTTCAGGAATGTTCCAATACTGTCCGAATCCTCATGGTAACAGTAACAGACAAACATAAATTGTATTTGAAAAAAAATTCAGCTACTGAGTTATAATTTCAGCTACAGTATCACGTCCCCTTTTTGCACCCAAAATGTTTAAGAAGGTTTTCAAAGAGCCATATCTTAATTTTTAAACAAGACAGAAAGCTGAGAACTGCTATCCTGGCATCAACAATTTTGAGGGCTACACGGACAACTATGTAGAGATTTTGTCGATCTTTAAACGATGACTCAAAACGTATCTATTTCTCCAGTACTTACAGGACTAACCATCCCATAATAACCATAAATATACTTATTAAGAGCATTTTGTGACATTTCTACACTTCCTGAAAGTACAAAAAAATCATAGAATAAGTAAATAAGTTAATATCTATGAATTGTAGAAGAAAATATTCACAATACTGGTTAGGTGATCTCCAATTATTATTATTTTTTTACTTTTATTATTCCTTTATACACCCTCCATTATCAATCTAATCTGTTTCCTCTGGGGCATTTACATGATTGCCATTATCTACAGTAGGTCTAAACACCCTCGGTTAAAAATATTAATTCTCTTGTTATTTATTGCCCACATCACAAGAGAACATGAGTCACATAACAATTGCAATTCAAGTGCATGGCACAAGTTCAAGTGCATGAAGACACGACTTACTTACTTAACTTTTATCTAATCAACCAGCGGAACATCAAGGAATGGAATGCTGGACAATGTCATGATGACTTATGAAATCTTCCAATGAGATAACCTTACTTAGGTAATTATAATTTCAGCTAAATTACACTTCCTGTAATAGAACATTTTGTTCAGAATGTCTCACACAGGATTTTAAACAATTATAGTAGCGCATGATAATTTTACGTTAATTATGAGTCTATGATCAGAGTAAAGATAGATTAACATTACTTTGGCCTAATACAAGGTACTTAAAACAATGGCACAATTATCAGCTAAATAAACACTTTTATGTCAGAGTATTATTCATTGTTTATTTTGTTAACAAAATCTGCTTGACATGTAAAGTTTTGAATATTACAGTATGATTGCAGTAAATATTGAAGTTTGTGCCCAATAGAATTCCCAACAAAAACAGATAGTGGATGGAATTGGTCCGTGTCCTGAATCTTATTGCAATACAGCAAGGTTCTGATTAATGCTGTACTGTCACCAAACAGTTGCACAAGAGAAAATATGAAAAGCTGATCATTTGATAACTTTTCTCATATGTAACTAATATGGGGTTGTTAAAAACTGATCATCTTTCATCAAATCTGATCATCAAATCTTTCATCTGATCATCAAATATTTTCTTTTCAGGGAAAGTTTATACTGAAGAGGATTCGTTTAATTGATTATACTTGCACAAATCATGGACCAGATACAGTATATTTTGTTAAGCTGTGTAAATGTAATTTGTAATCTGCACAGTCATTTGTAGGTATCTGGTTGTTTACTTTTATAATAATAATTTGAGATGGTTATGGCAATTTTGTGTTTGCCTATAATGTCCTCCCCAACTAATAACAATACAGTAGAATATTGGCCATTAGCCTACCGAGGACCCTACTGCCATCAAAATCAAGCAGATCAAAATCCAAAAACAGATGTTTGCCAGCAACTCATTTTATTTTATTTTATTTTTAGAAGCCCATAACTTGTTTCAGATGTATCCTAAGCCAGGGCAGCAATGTTCAGCTTTCTGTGCTGTTCAGAAATGAAGATATAGCATTTATATGGAAACAAATCATAAACGAGAGCCATGAGTGCAAAATGGGGGCGTGGCACTGAAATTAAATTGATCACGACTCATGGTAACATCTTTCAATAAAAATTAAGGTGTTTCCATTACTTCCTATGAGGTTTGTGTAAGAAAGTTTATTTTAATTAATTAATTAATTAATTAATTAATATTATATATCAAAATCTGGGATGTCCTGGTTGATTTAGTATGGAACAAACCATTATAATTGTAACATTTAAGTTTGCAATATAAATATATCTTTTAAAAAAGAAGGGAACTATTTGCGAACTACAATTTTATTTATTTTATTTTATTTCAGACCACTTCATGTTTAAAAGTGATATTTTTTTGCATTACAATGTTCTCAACAATTTCTATCTCTGCTTCTTGAATGTTTAATGACCTACAGTACTTAATTGTAAGCAACAAACACATGTAACACCATTGTCAGGAACATGTTGTTATCCAGATTGAAAGAAACACGAGAACATGTTTAGTCTACTCATTGTATTATCCAATTTACTGGCTAATAAAATGGATCAGGTTTGGTTTCTGGCTTAATCCCTGGAAATAATGCGTAACCTGCACACTCAACCAGTTCTGTTTATTTAAACATATTATATTAAGCCATTAAGCAGAATTGGATTTAAGAATAAACTTATAGGTTAAAAGTAACAGTATACATAATAGTATGAAGATATATGTATTCGTCAGAATAACAATAATAAAAAAATCACAAAAAATGACATCAAGCACCATAACAGAAGGAAAAATCTGAAGATATACAGCAACATAAAATACTATTCATCTATATTTATTCTATATTTATTTTCATCATCATCAATATTTTATATTATTTATATTTTATTTATATTCTTGAAATGACCATTTTAACATAATCTTTACATAGCAAACTCACAGAAATTATTTTAAGCAAGACTTCTTGTGTTTAGTTTGATTAGAACGATTAACATATCCCCAAGTTTAAAGCTCTCCTTAGCTATGCATACCATACTGTATAAATTTACTACCAGTAAAAGAAATCACTACTCACCAAGAGAGGGAAGAGTTTTACCTTCATCCTGATAAACAGCAAAATATGTGAAAACACTTAGTGCTAGTAAAGACAAAAACAATACTCTTAAAAGTTTGACATTTTTGATAGTAAGGGAGCCTCCGGAACTGCTCAACTGATGATCCATCTTCAGTCAATGGCAAATACTTCGGCGTAAGCCGAGAACACGTCTTGTGCAACCTCGTCACACTAATTATTATCCGCCTCTCTAGGTCACACCCGTTAAGAAAAAAAAGAGGCTAGGGTGTATAATAACAAAAGCAGAAAATCTAGTTCAGTCTCATAAATGAGTTTGGATTTCAGTAGCCTAGCGTCTTATAATATAACAAAGTAATGGATAAATAATGTCTCTTATGTTAAGGTTCACTTACAGTATTACTACACACAAACACACGCACACACACACACATACAATACCTGTATATACAATTTGATTAAATGTTATTATTTTTTACGGCACACCTAAGCAGGTGTGTCGTAGTGTTCTTTGTTAATTGGTGTAACGTCGTTCATAATGTAATCAACATTAAATAATCTAATGACGTAAATAAACAGATGGTTTTTTATGGGTGTGTTAAAGAAACAGTAACTACAGTATAACACTAAGCAGTGTTGTGTGATTATTCATGAAATACTATGATTATATAATTATAATATATAAAATACGTCCTTTCCAAAGAAGCAGGAACATAGGGTGACATATAAGGGTGGAGGCAGAAGGACTCAGGTGGACTGCATCTGGTGTCGGCGTTGTAATCTGAAAGAGTATTGGTAAGGGAAAGTGTAACCAGACAACACAGGAAATGACCCCGGTGAAGTGGGTTGAGAAGAATGTTGTATAGTTTTCAGGGAGGAGTTGAGACTTGAGAGGTTCTGGGTGGTCAGGAGATGCTTCCAGTTGACGCAAGTACAGCTAACTACAGCTAATGTGATCACGGAGACAGGTAGGATGGTACTTGGTGTATCACCAGGAAAGGGAAAAGTGGACATAGAGACTTTATATTGGAATGAGAAAGTCCGGGAGTGTATACAGAGAAAGAGGTTAGCAAAGAAGAAGTGGGACACTGAGAGGACTGAAGAGAGTAGACAGAAGTACAGGGAGATGCAACCTAAGATGAAGGTAGAGGTGGCAAAGGCCAAGCAAAGAGCATATGAGGACTTGTATAGTAGGTTGGACAGTAAGTAGATAGAGATAGATCTGTACAGATTGGCGAGGCAAAGAGAAAGAGATGGGAAGGATGTGCCGCAGGTTATAGTGATTGAAGTCAGGGATGGAAATGTACTGAAAGGTGCCAGGAGGGTGATGGGAAGATGGAAGGAGTACTTTGAATAATTAATGAATGAGGAACATAAAAAAGAATGAAGAGTAGAAGAGGTGATTGATGTGGAGCAAAATGAAGCAAGAGGTATGTTAGAGTGGTGCAGGACATGGATGAGAGTTTTAAGACAGTGATGAGATGTGATGTAGGTGTGGCAGAAGAGTTCAAGGTGAAGGTAGGTCTGTATCAAGAATCGGCTCTGAGCCCCTACTTGTTTGCTCTGGTGATAGACAGGATGAGAGATGAGGTGAGACAGGAGTGTCCATGGACTATGATGTTTGCAGATGACATTGTGCTTTGTAGCTAGGGACCAGGTATGATCTGGAAAGGAGAGGAATGAATGTTAGCCGCAGCAAGACAGAATACATGTGTGTGAATGAGAAGGAGTTCCAAGTGGAACGGTGAGGCTACAGGGAGCAGAGGCAGGATGTTAAGTACCAGAGCAACGGAAAGTGTGGAAAGCAGGTGAAGAGGCATGCTCAGACAGGTTGGAACAGGTGGAAAAAAGTGTCAGGTGTGTTGTGTGATAAAAGAGTATCAGTGAGAATGAAAGGAAAGGTGTTCAAGACAGTGGTGAGACCAGTGATGCTCTATGGCTTAACGACAGTGTGGCACTGAAGAAAAGACAGGAAGAAGAGTTGGAGGTAGCAGAGCAGAAGATGTGCCTTTGGAAGTGACAAGGATGGATAGGATCAAGAATGAGACCATCAGAGAGAAAACCCATGTTAGATGTTTTGGAGATAAAATCAGAGAAGCCAGATAGAAGTGGTTTGGACATGTTCAGAGATTGTAAATATATTGGTAGGAGGATGATGAGGTTGAAATTGCCAGGAAGGAGGTCTAGAGGAAGACCAAAGAGGAGATTTATGGATGTAGTGATGTGCTTTGTATTTTGGGGTTTCTCAGGCAGCAGTACATCGGCTACAGCTAATCCAAAATTCTGCTGCTCGACTCTTAATGTCTACGTGTTAAAGAGAACATATCTCTCCAGTTCTGACTTCTCTTCATCGGCTCCTGGTACAGTACCGAATTAATTTTTTAATTCTTTTAGTCACGTTTAAATGTTTACATGACCTTACCCGCTCCCTACCTCTTGGATCTGCTTCAGCCCTATGCTCCACACTCTATGCTTGCACTTGCACTCTACACTAAATATACATTCACCTTATACATTATGTGACTGTGACCATACCTAACGGTTATCTCTCCTCTTCTGCTCCCCCCCCCCCTCTCTCTATTTCCCTCTCTCTGTTGAACTACACATGTCATTCCTGAGCTGCCAGTGATCCAGACCCCCTCTGCCCTCTGCACCTGTCTGACTCGTCCTAGTGCCCCACTTCTTTTTGGAGATCTCGTCCCATGTGGTCTCTTTGGGATGCATGTGGTGTCTGGGATGGTTTCACTCTACCATAAAGACGGTTCTTGTCTCGGCTGATGTTGACAGTTGTTTCTCTGAGGACTTGACTTGGCTGCAGTCGCTTGATAGTTCAGGACTCCGACAACTATCTGGACTCCATAATAACATCAATTAACATCAACTGTTATACTGAACTGCCTGCCACCTAACACACAGTATGAATGCAGATCAAGTCCTGCTGTCTGTTTTACCCAAATAAGGGTGGGTTCCCTGTTGAGTCCGGTTCCTCTCAAGGTTTCTTCCTATTACTATCTCAGGGAGTTTTTCCTTGCCACCATCGCCCTCAGCGTGTTCATCATGGACTAAGGAACTGTCTGACCATTTTGATTCATTCATTTCATACAAACTTAAATAATTCTTTTGATTGTGTAAAGCTGCTTTGCAACAATGACAAAGTTTATTAACAAAGTTGTTAAAAGTGGTATACAAATGAAATTTAATTTAATTTAATTAAATTGAATCTTAAAACTCACATGTTTTCTCTGGCATTTACACCAGATATGTGAGATGTTGATTTTATTGCTTGATTAGATATGTGTGTGCTGTGATTTTAATTACGTATTTTTAAACAATATTATTATTTATGTGAAGCACTTTGGGGCATTTTTGTTGTTAAAGTGCTATACAAATTGGCGTTTGGTAGCATGGTGGATTAGTGGTTAGCACTCTGACCTCGCTCTAAGTGTTTGATTCCCACATTTGTGTGCATGGATTTCTCTATGTCCTGCCCAAAGTTTCATGGGATAGGCTCCAAGCCCCCCGCGACCCTGTACCAGATAAGCAGAATATAAAACAAATGAATGAATGAATGAATAAATGAATGAATGAATGGCTTTCAAGACAAACCAGCACTTTTTTCTAGTGAATGCATAAAACTGACACACATTTACAGAAGACTTCAAGCACAATGTGGTGATGAGATTAATAATTTAAATCTTTTAAGGAAGGCAATGTTTCCAGCATACTGAAAATAAACTATTTACCTCCCTACGTAAGTGCATTAATGCAGCAGGGGATTCTATAGAGAAATAAAGGGAGTTTTTACTCTCATAACTGTATTTTGTTATACTGAAAAATCAGAAGTCTTGGTTTGACAGTAACACATCGTCCTTTAGTAATAAGTAGCATTTTCAAAATGTCTAGGATAACATTCTCGTAGCATTAAAGCATGTGTGTGATATGCAGTATGAAAAACGTATAGCTGACCTATGTGTCATAAAATACCAATGACTGTTGTTGTTACTTAACTACCAAATTAGGTAATTATGTGTTATTTCATAGGTTTGAAATCCTCAATATTGTTCTAGAATGTAGAAACTATTTCATGAAACAAAAAAACATTGAATTAGAAGAAGGTGTGTCCAAGCATTTGACTGGTACTATTGTGATGCTGCCATTGATAAATGTTCCTCCCAATAAGGAATATTTACCAGTGTAAGGCAAACCACTCCCATTCTCAAACTCTTTCACATTAGAATCCTGTAAATCCATGGGAATATAGCCCCTGGGATTGTCTACTCCAAAGAGATACAAAAGGTTGGGTACTAGCCTCGCAATAGGAGGTAGTCCTTTTATTTAACGAATAGGCAAGCAGTTACAGTTTAATAGTAGTACTGTAAATAAAGCAATATAAGATAGATGTGGATAAGTAAGCAAAAATTGTCCTAAAGAAAATAAAATGAGTACAAAGACCAGTGTATCTAAAATGATCTAATCTAAGAATAAAATCCAAGTCCATCAGAGCTCCTTATGTACCCTGGATTTGTGTTATTTGTGTTGGTATGAAATTATGTTCATACAACACTTATTTTGTTTTTTGAATTAAAGGTCATAAACACTTTGCAGATACAGTATGATGCTACTTGGACTACAAATTAACATACAGGTATATACATAATATATAGAACAATCATAAAAGTAAAAGAAATATCAATCATCTATTACCTGACAGCTGCTGCTGATATCTATGATTCTGGTCATCTTACAAATTCGTCAGAGTTGTGGGTAAATACTACTGTATGCTTCTATCCTTGTGTTTCTGTAGCTCTCTAGTGCCATTTTCAAGAACCTTCCAGAGTTTCTTAAGACTTTTCTTCTCCCTCCAGGCTGCCTTGCGTCCAGTATATATTTCAGCAATATGTTCATCATGGAACATTACTTCACCTATAGTGAGTTGGGACATATGACAACTCAAAATAGTAGCATGAACCACAACATTATATGTTGTATGCTAGAGGAACAACCTCCTCCTTAACGTCAGCAAGACAAAGGAGTTGATAGTGGACTTCAGTCCAAAGCAGAAGAGGAACTACCAGACCCCCGTCATCAACAAGAAAGGCCTGGCAGAGCCTCTATCACCTTCAGAGACTTCAGACTGCTTAGGAACTTTTACTTCTGCACCACAGAGAGCATCCTGATGGGAAACATCACAACCTGGTCTGTGAACAGCACCATGCAGTAGAATGAGCTCTTGCCAAATCAGGAAATGGAGGCATGTCTAAATGTACTCTCAATTATTCACCGGATAGGTGAGATAGGTGTAATTATGTTGTAATTTATACTTAATGGCTTAACTTAATTGCAGCAGAATAGGTGTTGTGTATTTAATTCCTTTGTGTGTTCATTTGATTAAATGTATACGCTTCGCATTTGTATAGTTACGATTAATTTATAATGCATGTTTGCATTTTTTCTGCCTCATGTTGCTCCCAGGCCAAAATTCTGCTTAACATTGAAGTCCTGTATCATGCCTGAGGATGCACAGCCAAATCCCCAGTGCTGAATTAAATCCTACAATATTGAGTTAACACTTCTCATTTGTGTCATTCACATGGAATATAAACATTTTAGGGTGTCAAAAGTTCATATAATTAATATTTTTTTAAAATAAGGTTTTGCTCAAATTTATCTGAATTAATGTGAAGCGAATTTCTTTATCAAGTAGTTAAGTAAAAAAAATACACATCAATCACTGTCAACCAATCAAATACATCTTCTGTCCCCCTTCAACCATATAAATCCAAATTAAATAGTAATTACATGATCACCCTATCATTAACAAACATGATAAAGGCAAATACATTTATAAGGAAGAATGTACAGTATAATGAGTCACTCTTTTCCTCTATACAGCTTATTCTCGGCAGGGATGTTGGAGGTCTTTGGTGATTCGGGGCACTAGACTGGGCACTCTCTCATTGACACATTCACACACTATGGGCAATTTGGAAATGCCAGTCAACCTACCCTGGACTGTGGGAAGAAACCCACCAAGCACAAGGAGTAGATGTAAACCCCAACTCTCACAGACCTGAGTCAGCACACAAACCCTCATCCCATGGGGTGGGAATCGAACACAATGCAAACCATTACGTCACTGTGCCACCAATTGTAAATCAGTACTAAAAATATATTTAGCTTTTAAACTAAAATAAGAGAGAAAGAAAGAAAAAGGGTCAATGTCACAAATATGCAACTGGGCATTTTTTGTTGTTCTTCTTTCAGCTGCTTCCATTAGGAATCACCAAAGCAGATCACTGGATGTAGATTTGATATATTAGTTGGTGGAGGTATTACAACAGATGCCCTTATAAGAGTAAGCTTCCTGAATCCATTGACTCACTTCTGGACCCCCACTGCTTCCTTCCTGTGTAATTACTTGAAATAACACATGGTCATGATGATTAAGACATGGCATTTGGATCCTAAAAATGTTCTATAAAAAATAATAAATAAAAAAAACTTTAATAAGGATATGACCTGTTTAATTCATTTTCCATGCACAGAAGGTGGGTAAAAGGCATGAGGAAACCAACCAATGGAAACAGAACCTGGGATACAACTCGGAGGATGTTCAAGGCACCAGTGCTACTGTAACTGGATGCTAACATACTGTATGCCTTCATATTAATGAAGAAGTAAAGATACAATTTAAAATTGGTTGTTTATGTAACAATCTTAGCAGCAACCTCCTCTGTTCCAACCAATCAGAATTCACTTTTACATTAATGACCATCCAGATCATCTGTCATCACCTGCACCTGTTTCTCACAGAATCATGCCTTAAGTTATGCGGGATTTTTTTGTTTTATGCTGGATTCATACAAATAGGTACAAGGACTGGACTGAAAATGAAAAAAAAAAAGAAAGTAAAAAAAAACTTGCTTCAGGAAGCCTAGAGAACTTTTCCTCAAAGCTACATTAAATCAGAACAAATGAGGGGTGGCCCAAGAATTTTGCACAATACTTGTCTGGATGCTGCATATGGCACAGCATCACCTGGTTGATAATTAAAAAAGGAAAGAAAAATGCTGCCAAAATACAGTTAACTGTCTAAGCCATTAGGGATAATTAACATGTTTAACATCAGTCTGCGAAAGTTAACTTCTCTGTCCCTGTGGAATAGCTGTAGATTTTGAAATCCTCCAGCTGGAGGCACTGTCATTGTTCTCTGCTCTGACAAGGAGCTTTAAGCTTTATTAAACTTTCCATACATGCTTCAATTAAGAATTGCACACAATACATACTGTACACTGTGTTAGAAAGGAAGCATGCGAAATTCTCTAATCAAATATGTCGTCAGCAAGAATGCACAGCTGACTCCAATCAGGATGAGAAGCTGGACAAGGAATTTTACATGAACATATTAAATATTGTTTATCTATCATTTTCTTCAGGTTACAAACAAAATGATTATCTAAGTTCAAAAAACATATAGTTTATTGTGTAAAATTTAATGAACACCTCTGGCATGCATCCAGATTACAACTATCAAAGCTACTGTTGTTATTATAGTCCACCGATCAGTGTCACATCACCACAATACAATAAAAACACTTTGATTACTAGTTCGACGATTGTAACGATATTGCGTGACCCATCATTTGAAGTTTAAAGACTTATAATTGCTGACTTATAAGTTTGCATTTTCCCTTTAAGTATGATTAATAATATACCATCCTCTGTCACTCATTCACTTTCCTAGTGCTGCGAGTCTTACTTGCTTGTTTTAGCAGGTAAATAAGCCCTCACTAAAAGAGAACTACCCTACTGCATTCAAAAAAATGAACAAGGCAGGTTGTGCACTTTATATAATGTAATTATTTTCAGTATACTCATAATAATTGTATTTGTTGACTTCAAATGTTTTTTTCGATTAAAGTTATTATGTCTCAACTTGACCTTAGACATTCCTAATACGTTGACAAACCATTCATAGTAAGTCAACATTTCAAAAAAAGAAGTAAATCATGTAAATTTTATGTTAATATGGTAAATTAATAAATTTTTAGTTGGTATTATTGACCTTAAGGACAAGGTTGTGCGTTTTCCTTTTATTTATTTATTTATTTAAGATTCATACAGTGAGAACCTTTTTTCCCCCTATTTTTTTTGTGGGTGACATGATTTTTTTTTTCTTATGTAAAACATGTCCAGAAAGAAAAGTTAAAGATAACCAACTTTAATGTTGTTTTTTTGTTAAACACACAATTTTCCCCCTCATTAAGTGTGTCAAGACAGTTGAAAATGTTGGGGAAAAAAACATGTTATGTTGGACAATAATATTCTCAATTTCTCGATTTCTGTGCTGCTTTTCAAACAGTGCAAACTGATATTCAAATGCTTGTGATAGTAATGTGAATAAACGCCCTTACAAATGTTAGTTGAGTTTACTAAAGTCATTTGTGTGGAACTTGATGACAAATGAAAGTTAATTTAACCTAGTGAAAGCATTCTGTTTTGATGAATTAAGTCTAAATTAAATATTGTGTCCTAAAATAATTATTTAAATTTGATAAACAAATATGTAAAATGTTTTGTCCATTCAACATGACTGACTTTTGTTAGTTAAACTCAGATTTCTTTTGTTGAGCATAAGTTATTGATAATATTTGGTTTGAATTAAAAAGATTATTTCTCCCTAAAACAACTCCAACATATTTGATAAACTTAAAATAAATGCTTTCAACTTTCATAATTCATTTTTGTGGAACCTGTTGACATGTAAAAAAATTCATTACACCCAACGTTTCATTTTTTTGAGTGTGCCAAGAAGTTCATGTCAGAAATTTGCTGCACACGACTGTGAGTAATATGGAGGGGGAAAAAATGTTCCACTGTGGTAATTTAGTATTCCTGTTACAGGAAATTTCCTGTTAGTATTTCCTGTTATGGGAAGTCAAACATATGCCGACTATCACACTCCAAGGTGAGTCTTACTTTAAAACATTTATCTGAACCATGTGTTCGAGCTACAGTACAGTATGTAAGCGATAAGCTTCTGTCAGTGGTAGATACGGGTTTGACTGGTTTAGCATGTATAGTAGGAACGGGATTGATTGATTTAGGATGTCTTCAGATGAGCCCAGGGTGTGTTCAACTAATTCAGGGTGCGTTCCAAGACTTGCTCACTCTTTCAAATAAAAGCCACCACTCATTTCTTCATATTTTGCTACCACATAGCCAACGCTTCTTGAATTTTTAATATAGTATTAAAGTATAGTTGTCCAGGTGTCATGAATGATGCTCATTTTCAGTACAGTTTCTGTACCTAAGCGGTTCCAATGGAAGGTTATTTTTGTATCATAACCACACAGTGACATATGATTCATTGTAGCATAAAAGAAACTAACTTAAAGCATGAACCAGTGAGGTGATGACAGACGATCAGACCGGTCATTAAGTATGGTGAATGGTAAGTTGGAACAGATGAGAGAGGAAATGAGGTCATGGCTGAGGTTGTTACATAAACAACCAATTTTTTTATTTTATCTTTAGGCACTTTGCAGCCTGTCACAGTAAAACATCATGCACACAACATTATAGGTAACATATCAGAGTTCAAAAGAGGACAAACCTTTGGTCGCTCGTGCCAATGCCAAATGTCGGTTTTAATGGTGTCAGCAGCGAAAATCTTGGGCTGTGGACAATGTGCAACATGTATTGTCCTCTGATGAGTCCACCTTCACTGTCATTCACACATCTGGAAGAGTTACAGTGTGGCGAAGCCCCAAAGATGCCACAGAGATGCGCACTAACAATTTGTCCTCTTTTGAACTCTGATACGTCACCCATAATGTTGTGTGCATTGCAATTTTTTAAGCAAAACTGTGCATTTCCTTTGCTAATTAAACCTTCACACTCTGCTCTTACTGGTGGAATGAAGATTGGAATGAAGATTGGCCACTAGGTCGAAACCATTCACACCACATTGCCACCACCTTGTGACCATACAAATGCACAGATGAATCTTGCTCAGAAAAAAATGTAGGCCCAAAAAGAGAGAGAGAGACAGAAAGAGAAAAAAAATATACAGAAAAAAGGTGTGAGTAATACTGTATGAATCTTTTATCTGTTGCAGAGTTGTAGTGTGCATGGGCCCATCCGCAGGTGTCTGGGATAAAATTAAATGAATTAGGAACGGGGTTCCAGATATTTTTTAGATTTCAAGTTTAGAATTGTTAGCAATGCTATCCAAATTGGGTGAACTGGTTGACAAACCCAAATGGAATAATAATAATCATCTGTGCAGCCTAAGGTGCATTGTAATTAGGTGTTTGTGTCATTTTAAACAATTTACACATTTTACCTTACATTGTCATGTGAGTCCTGGGAATTATCTTATACTATGTAATTTGCTAATGAGTATTGTTAGTCACAGAAAAA
>QMIH01000075.1:506730-529620 GCA_003987875.1 Clarias batrachus
TATATATATATACATATATATATATAAATCCTTAGAGATTTCCATCCAAAAGTCAGGGTTGGGGTAGATAGCCAATAATTTTCCCACATTTCACTGAGTTGAATTTTCTACAGACGTCTCCCGATATCTCTGAAGTCCTTGCGGTCTTTTCAAGTGTAGCTACTTACTGTAGGCAGCATTTATTTAGCAAGTATATATTGGTGTTTTGTTGTTTTTCTGGTTCCTAGGTTACTATCAATCAAACACTGATGGGAAGTTTTTTTTTTTTTGTACTTCAAGTACTAAAGAAACAAATATGTCTCAAGTCGTAGATTTTTACAAAGATTTCCTTCTTCATCTCTCTTTTTAAACTCAATGCAGATATTGTAATTTTCTCAGTTCTTGGTGTATGTGCACATGTGCATGCAAAACCTTCCCCTTATTCTCAAAATCTCACTTTAAAGCATGTTATGTAAGTACAATAACAGATCATTTGCATAAAGACATTTTTTTAAAGTTAATTATTATCTTGTATTTCTTTTATGTCCTGGTTTTGTCATATTGCGGCTGCAATTGGTTCTATAAAAATCGTGAATAAGGAGAGAGAAAGTGGCCACCCTTGTCTGGTCACCACCCTGACAAGGGTAAAACTTTGTGAAGTGATCCCATCTATGTTTATTGTGATCCTGGGTGACGGTATAGAGTTTTTATTTACTTGAGGAATGACTCTCCAGAACCAAATCATGTAGGATTTTAAATAGAAATGTCCAATTTACCTTATCGAGAGTTCTGAAGCCATGCACATACCATGATGCAAGTGGCTGCCTTGGTACAGTATATGTTAAATGTGTCTCATTGTTTGTAATAGAAAGGTATGTCTGTCTGAGCAAAGGAGAGAGAGGACAAGATAATAATATACATTTTTAAAAAATGCAAATTATCTGTTATTGTACTTACAAGTCCTTACAGGGAATTTTCAACATTATCAACACATTCTCTAATATTTCAGATTTCATTTAAATTTAATCAAATACATTTTGAATTAATATAAAGAAATGGGGGTTGGCTCAAGAATTTTGCACAGAACTTACATTCTGTCTTTCAGTTTGTTCAGGACCAGGCTGAGAATGTATCTGATACTGTCAAGTGATTGAGACTTCCCTTGTTTGCGTTATATGTTGAATGGCATTAACATTGAAAGCATTGATAGTGCTTTTGAATCTCTTGATCGTTAATTCTAACATGGTCATGTTCTTAACTTAATTCTGACTGAAGACTTTGGCAAGGAGTGTGTCTGGTATTGAGACTGTTTGTCTAATCTGAATATGTCGACTCATAATTTGAGCAGGGTTCTTTTCAGTTGATGTGATGGGAGTGGCATGGGAACTGTAGATCTTGCTGATTATGAGCTTTGTTTTGTTGACAGTCACATAAGCAGCTCCACCAGCATAGAGGAGAATGTGGAATAGTTATTTCTTTATAGAATTAATTACCATTATACATTACTTGCATTGTATAATGTATGTTTGTATAAACAAACATTTCCAGGCAACTTATTATCTTACAGTATGCTGCAATGTGGTGTCTTGCAGATGTTTGATTTTTTGCTGGAATAAAACATTGACATATTTCTTACTCTTGTTCAGCGTTGTCTGCAGCAAATTCCTTCCTCTTGTCAGTACAAGTACAGTAGAACCTTGGATAATTAGTATTAATAATTAGTTCCAGAAGCTGACTCATAAATCAAAGTGAATTGTCCCATAAGAAATAATGGAAACTCAAATGAATAGTTCCATAGCCCCCCCTCCCCCCCCCAAAAAAAACATAAAAAAAATAAATAAAATATAATGTAAAAATAAAACAAATTAACCAGCAACTTACCTTTGAAAAGAATTGCTACATAGCAATATTTCTGCTAAGAGTGTGTGTGTGTGTGTGTGTGTGTGTGTGTGTGTGTGTGTGTGAGAGAAGGAGGGGTGTGTGTAAAGGCAAGAGCAGGAGAGTCCCACTTTAGGTCCATCTTGTCGTCGCAATAGGCTAACGACAGATGCTTCCCTCACGGGCTGGGGTGCGGTCTTGGATGGCCGTCCAGCACAAGGGAGCTGGAGAGGTCATCTTCTCGCATAGCACACTAATTGCCTCAAAATGATGGCTCTGTTTCTGGCCCTGAAACACTTCCTCCAGCAGTTGAGGGGCTACCATGTCCTAGTGCGGGTGGACAACACTGTGGTAGTCTCATACATAAATCGCCAGGGTGGACTGCGCTCGCGCCGCTTGAACAAGCTAGTGCACCAGGTACTACTTTGGGCACAGGACAAGTTCCTGTCCCTCAGGGCRATTTACATTCCRGGGCAYATGAATGTAGGAGCAGACTTGCTATCCAGACAAGCTGTGACACACTGGGATTGGAAACTCAACTCCACCCCAAAGTAATCAGTCAAATCTGGGAAAGATTTTATATAGCAGAGGTGGACCTGTTTGCCTCGCAAGAGGCAGCACAATGTCCCCTTTACTACTCTGACTCCTCCAGCTCCCCTCAATCTTGACATGATGGCCCATACGTGGCCCAGATGCGTTTCCTTTGATAGTTCTGCTCCCAGGAGTTCTGGTGAGGGTCCATCAACAGGGTTTGCATCTCTTATCAATAGCGCCCCATTGGCCGACCAGAGTATGGTCCTCGGATCTAATATCTTTCATCAACGGCTCAACCTGGGTGATTCCAGTGAGGAGGAATCTTCTGTCTCAGTCGCAGGGGACAATATTTCTTCCCCGGCCTGAGTTCTGGAACCTTCACGTCTGGCCCCTGAAGGGGACCAACTAAGAGATGCTGGTCTTCCAGCCAGCGTAATTGAAACCGTTTTAAGTGCCAGTGCTCCTTCCACTAGAAGAACTTATGCCCTCAAATGGAGTGTATTTGAAAGTTGGTGCATGGCAAGACATGTAGACCCAGTCAACTGCCATTGTCCTCTGGCTTATGCCCTAGTACTCTCAGAACATACATAGCCGCTATTTCGGCACGCTCTGACCGATGGGGTTTCTGTGGGAAAGCACCATTTAGTTGCCCATTTTATTCGTGGAGCTAAATGGTTGGGGCCACCCACTACAGCGACGTCCCTTCGTGGGACTTTGCTATTGTACTCAAAGGCCTGGCTGACATCCCTTTTGAACCACTAGAGTCAGCGCCTGTCAGGCTTCTGTACACTTAAGATGGTTTTTCTCATGGCTATTACTTCTTTGAAGAGGACTGGGGATCTGCAGGCTCTGTCAGTCTCCCCATCCTGTCTAGACTTTACCGCTGGTCTAGTCAAAGCTATTCTGCATCCTCACCCGAACTATCTTCCGTAGGTTCCATTCTCGACCATGCACCCAGTCGTTCTCGAAGCCTTCTGTCCTCCGCCTTTCACAGCTCCGGAGCAGTCCAGTGTCCAGTACGTGCTCTTCAGATTTACGTCCACCACATTAGCCAGTGGTGTAAGTCAGAGCAGCTTTTCTTTTGCATGGTGGGGGGACGGCCGCCTGAGGATGTTTACCTGAGGATGTTTCCGGTTCACTCCTATTTATAACATGAAAGTGCACCTTATCAGGTGACGTCACCTGACTGAGGTTATAAGCTGAAGTATTCTGCATTTTGATACACACTGGCTTCACAACCGGAGAACAAAGAGATGTTCCCAAAGCGTTTTCACGCAGTATCTCGTTCCCGCTTCATCAGGGAACAGGAATACAGCTAAGTATCCCGAGACGTTTCTTAGTTATCTCACAACATTGTCCTTAGTTGACACTATAACCAACATGCTGAGTGTAGGAGCTGCCCCTTTGCCCAAATCATACAATAAAGAAATTCCACTTTGAAACTATGAGAAACACTGCATTTCATACCTACTATACCTGTGAGTATTTCTGTAAAAAAACACAAGCGACTAAAACTTCCCTTTTGTCGCTACTAGAGTTTTCAGAGGTGCAAAGGGCACTCTTTTCCTGACACCAGGGGTAAAGTTACCTGAAAACTTTGGGATCATTGGTAACCATCTGTTGACACAACCTCCTGGCTAAATGCTCCAGTCATTGCAAGATGACTGAAGGAGAAGCATCCAAGAATATATACACTTGCTACAGTACTCTATACAGATAAGTACAGTCATACAGTAAGTACTCTATACTCTATACAGTAAGTACAGTCATGGCCAAAATTGTTGGCACCCCTGAAAATCTTCCAGAAAATCAAGTATTTCTCATAGAAAAGTACTGAATTAACACATGTTTTGCTATACACATGTTTATTCCCTTTGTGTGTATTGGAACAAAACAAAAAAAGGGAGAAAAAAACCTAATTTAACATAATGTCACACAAAACTCCAAAAATGGGCTGGACAAAATTATTGGCACCCTTTCAAAATCGTGGATAAATAAGATTATTTCAAGCATGTGATGCTCCTTTAAAATCACCTGGGGCAAGTAACAGATGTGGGCAGTAAAAGCAGATAAAAAGGAGAGTAAGTTCACTTATTCAATTCAATTAAATTTTATTTGTATACTGCTTTTAACAATTGTCGCAAAGCAGCTTTACACAATCAAAAGATTTATTTAAGTTTGTATGGAATGTGAATGTGTATGAATCAAAATGGTCAGATTGTCCCTGATGAGCAAGCTGAGGGTGACAGTGGCAAGGAAAAACTTCCTGAGATGGCAATAGGAAGAAACCTTGAGAGGAACCAGAATCAACAGTGAACCCATCCTCATTTGGGTGAAACAGAAAGCAGGAACTGATCTGCATTTATACTGTGTGTTAGGTGGCAGGCAGTTCAGTATAACAGTTTATGTTAATTGATGTTAACATGGAGTCCAGGTAGTTATTGGAGGATCAGGTAGACTTGTAGAAAATTCCAGTCTTGACCTATCGAGCGACTGCAGCCAAGTCCACAGAGAAACAGCAGTCGAGGCCAGAACCGTCTTTATAGTAGAGTGAAACCAACCCCAGGCACCAGATGCATCCCAAGGAGACACACGGGGCATCCATGTGACAAGATCTCCAACCAGAAGTGGGGCACCAGGATGAGTCAGACAGGTCCAGAGGGCAGAGGGACTCTGGATCAATGGCAGCTCAGGAACGACATGTGTAGCTCGACGGAGAGAGGGAAAGAGGGGGGGGGGGAGAGCAGAAGAGGAGAGATAACAGTTAGGTACGGTCACAGTCACATAATGTATAAGGTGAATGTATATTTACTGTGTAGCGCGCAGTAGGGGCTCAGACACAGACACAGAAATGCGGTGCAAACAGTGCAGTGCATTTATTAGTGCACATGTGCTGGGTGGCAAAACAGACACTTAACGATAGGTGCGGCGGATACTTGGTGCCACGGCGTGAAGGAGGTCGGGTGCTTTGTGCCTGTGTTCGATCGAGTCGTCGGGGTTTGATGGGCTTGTCGGAGCGAGTGTCGGGGGTGTCGCCGGCGCCGAGTGGCTGGTGCGCGGGTGCCTTCCAGCTGGCGGATACACAGACGAGGGCTCCTGTGAGTCCGAGTCTGTGGGGAGAGGAGAGTAACGTGAGTAACCTGCATACATTCTTTCCTACTCACCGGCAGGCGCGGTTTCGGTCCTTTTATAGGGAGCGACCGACAGGCAGACGGTAGAGGATTCGCTGCTGGTAATGCCCGTGAGTGGCGGCGCTCCGCCTCTTTAATTATGTCTCTGGTGCTGTCCATGGTGCTGAACCTGTGTCTTTTCCCTTTTTTACTGGACGAGGTTAAGGCTGTTTTGATACCGTGCGCGTTGGCTATGAGCCCGTCGCCACAAGTGTAAGTGCAGGGACTCCGGCAAGACTAACTATACTGTAAAAGCATAACTAAATGGGAGAGCCAGAAGGAAAGACAGACATGAGGGCTCCCTGAGATGTAAAGCAACCAATCACCTCACCGTCAACAAACCTGAGTGCTCAATGAGAGTGGAGAAGACAGCATCTAAACATACCAGTTCACCAGAATACTCTACATCCATGAGGCCTCAGATCTGCTCCTTTATCTAAAGCAAACCTATTTACAAAATGCTTGGCTAAACAAATAGGTTTTTAGCCTAGACTTAAACACTGAGACTGTGTCTGAGTACCGAACACTATTTGGAAGGCTATTCCATAACTTTGGGGCTTCGTAAGAAAAAGCTCTGCCCCCTGCTGTAGTTTTTATAATACGCGGGACTGACAAACAGCCTGCATTCTTTGATTGAAGTAGGCGTGGCGGATCGTAAGACACTAGTAGTTCACTCAGATACTGCGGTGTGAGACCATTTAATGCTTTATATGTCAATAGGAGTATTTTAAAATGCATGCGAAATTTCACAGGGAGCCAATGAAGTGAAGATAAGATAGGGGTGATGTGGTTCACTGCTGCATTCTGGACTAACTGAAGCTTGTTTATGCACATATATGAACAACCAGACAGTAAAGCGTTGAAATAGTCCAACCTTGTGGTCATAAAAGCATGAACTAGTTTTTCTGCATCGTTTAGTGACAATATATTCCTTAACTTGGTAATATTTCTGAGATGAAAGAATGCTATCCTAGTGATATTTTCTACATGAGCTACAAATGAAAGACTAGAATCTATAATCACACCAAGGTCTTTTACTGTTGCACTAGGTAGAACAGAAAGGCCATCTAAAGTTACAGTGTGATCTAAAATCTTGCTTCTAGCTACATGCAGTCCAATGACTAGAACTGTCTTATCAGGATTAGGCAGAAGGAAGTTAATTAGCGTCCTGTCTCTTATATCCTTTACGCATTGCTCAACTTTAGCAAGCTACTTTCTCTCATCTGGTTTTGCTGAGACGTATAACTCTGTGTGACGTCAGCATAACAGTGAAAATTAATATCATGCTTACAGATTATGTTGCCCAAAGGAATCATGTAAAGGGAAACTTAGACTTTGCATTTTGTGTCTGTGTGTGCCACACTAAGCATGAACAACAGAAAGTGGAAAAGAGAACTGTATGAGGACTTGAGAACCAAAATTGTGGAAAAATATCAACAATCTCAAGGTTACAAGTCCATCTCCAGAGATCTAGAGTTGCCTTTGTCCACAGTGCGCAACATTATCAAGAAGTTTGCAACCCATGGCACTGTAGCTAATCTCCCTGGGTGTGGACGGAAGAATAAAAATTATGAAAGGTTGCAACGCAACCAGATAGTCCAGATGGTGGATAAGCAACCCCAAACAAGTTCTTATTCCAAAGAAATTCAAGCTGTCCTGCAGGTTTAGGGAGCATCAGTGTCAGCGAGAACTATCCGTCGACATTTAAATGAAATTAAACGCCATGGCAGGAGACCCAGGAGGACCCCACTGCTGACACAGAGACATAAAAAAGCAAGATTACAGTTTGCCAAAATGTACTTGAGTAAGCCAAAATCCTTCTTGTGGACAGATGAGGCCTACAAAGAAAGGAACTTAGTACTCACAGTAAAATATGGTGAAGGTTCAAAGATGTTTTGGGGTTGTTTTGCTGCCTCTAGCACTGGGTGCCTTGACTGTGTGCAAGTCATCATGAAATCTGAGGAATACAAAAGGATTTTGCATCACAGTTTAGGGCCCAGTGTCAAAAAGCTGGGTTTGCGTCCGAAATCTTGGGTCTTCCAGCCACACAATGACCCCAAACATTCTTTAGAAAGCACCCAGAAATGGATGGCAACAAAAGCACTGGAGAGTTCTGAATTAGCCAGCAATGAGTCAAGATCTAAATTCGATTGAACATCTGTGGAGAGATCTTAAAATTGCTGTTGGGAAAAGGCTCCCTACCAATATGAGTGACCTGGAGCAGTTTGCAAAGGAAGAGTGGTTCAAAATTCTGGGTGAGAGGTGTAAGAAGCTTATTGATGGTTATAAGAAGCGACTGATTTCAGTTATTTATGTCCAAAGGGTATGCAACCAAATATTAAGTTAAAGGTGCCAATAATTTTGTTCAGACCATTTTTGGAGTTTTGTGTGACATTATATCAAATTTGCATTTTTTCTTGCTTTTTTGTTTTGTTCCAATACACACAAAGAGAATAAACATGTGTAAACACATGTTAATGCAGTACTTTTCTGTGAGAAATACTTGATTTTCTGGAAAAATTTTACGGGTGCCAACAATTTTGGCTATGACTATCTATCTGTCTATCTATCTATATACAGTACAAACCAAAAGTTTGGACACACCTACTCATTCAAAGAGTTTTCTTTATTGTGTTCTTTATTGTGTTCTTTAGCCCAAACGCGTCTCTTCTGCTTGTTGTCTGTCCTTAGCAGTGGTTTCCTAGCAGATATTCTAGCATGAAGGTCTGATTCACACAGTCTCCTCTTAACAGTTGTTCTAGAGATGTGTCTGCTGCTAGAACTCTGTGTGGCATTGACCTGCTCTCTGATCTGAGCTGCTGTTAACCGCCGATTTCTGAGGCTGGTGACTCGGATGAACTTATCCTCCGCAGCAGAGGTGACTCTTGGTCTTCCTTTCCTGGGGCGGTGTGACCCAGTTTCTTTGTAGCGCTTGATGGTTTTTGTGACTGCACTTGGGGACACTTTCAAAGTTTTCCCAATTTTTCGGACTTACCGACCTTCATTTCTTAAAGTAATGATGGCCACTCGTTTTTTTTTTTTCTTCACTTAGCTGCTTTTATCTTGCCATAATACAAATTCTACCTCTTTGAATGAGAAGGTGTGTCCAAACATATATATATATATATATATATATATATATATATATATATATATATGTGTGTGTGTGTGTCACAGTATATATACATTTTGCAGATTTTGAGATTTTGCAGGTTGTGGGGGACAGTGCAATAATTTCCTTTTTCCACCACAACCTGCAAAATTATATATATATTATGAGAGGAAATGATTGCCCTATCTCCCACAATAAAATATTACCCCTAGTACTTTAACATAGCATAATAATAATCAACTGTTAAAAAGTCAAAAGTCAAGTCCCAAATGTCTATGTTTATATGATTAATTCACCACTAGGGTGCAGTATAACACCATACATAAATCCATTGCTGATTTGCACTCCTATAACTACTAAAAATGTGTCTCCAAAAAATATCACCTTATTCACACACTCACACACACACACACACACACACACACACACACACACACACACACACACACACACACACACACAGACATTTTTATCAACCATAACATTTTTATATCAGCCATAACAGCCATAACATTTAATCCACCTGTCTATTATTGAGTAGGCTGCCAGAACTAACCCCTTGAACCCTTTTGTCCTTAAACCGTTCCTAAACACCTTTTTTTTTTTTTTTGCAGTGTGGCAGGGTGAGTTATGCTTCTGAAACAAGCCACTGACGTCAGGGAATACTGTTGCCATGAAGGGGTGTATTTAGTTTACAACACGGTTTATGTAGGTGGTACATATCAAAGAAACAAGCACATAAATGCCAGGGTTTTCCCGGCAGAACATTCTCCAGAGAATCACAATGTATCTGCTGGCTTGCCTTTTTTCCCATAGTGCATCCTGGTGCTGTTTTACATGCACCTGGCTGTAAAAGAAAGGGTGATTCATCAGACCAGTCCACCTCCTTCCATTGCTCCATAGACAATCGTTCTGATTGTCATATGTCCGCTGTAAGCACATCAACACATCAACTTTAGGAACTGACTGTTCATTCGCTGCCTAGAACTGTATATATCACCAACTGACAAGTGCCATTGTAGCTGTATGACTAATGTCATTCACTCCAGATGCCAGTTGATTTGTGATGGCTGATATGAATATATATGCATTGTGGTTCCTATAAAATAAGTCATAAAAGGACGTGAACTGTTTGCTGGACAGTCCAAATTGTAAATGGATAAAAAAAATGTTTATTATTGACTTAATTGAAATATTTAGTCATGGATAAAGACTGCAATAAACTAAGAATTAAATACTGTGCATCAGGCCACATCACACCACCCTCTTCTCCTTTTTATTTCATTTAATTTTTTAAATTACAGTATGCTCCGTTTTTTTAATCCCTTGAGGCAAGTGTCTTCAGGGGAATAACAAGATGTTAACATTGCTTAAAAGTCAGATCTTAGAGGCTTTATCCTGAGGAGCTGAAGGTTGCATGACCAAGGTTGAACTCTTTTTATCATTATTATTATTATTATTAATAATAATAATAATAATAATAATAATGAACTTATTATATAATTACCTGCTACACATGCATCTTGTTTCACAAGGGTAATAATATTAATTTCTCTATTTTTTTATATTACTATCACTACAATTACTAACAAAGCAGAAAAGCTTTTTGTTCGCTTTTTCTTTTGTCTGTCTTTGTTCTGCTGTTCTATCAGTTTATACTAAATATGCACTGTAAAAAAAATTAAAATCTAACTAGATAAATGTTGAATGAATTGATATTGTATTGTTGGTCCAACATCTTACACTGGTATTTGTTGAGACAACAGGTAACATTGTGTTCTTGAAAACTTTGGAGACACAGACTGAATAAAATAAGATAAATCAAGCTGAGCCACAATTTACAGTACCTTCTCTGAGATGCAATCACATGATTTTATAAGAGCTCTTTTCTTTCTTAAAAAAAAAAGAAGAGTTTTATGCCAGATGCCCTTCCTGACCCAATCCTCCCATTTTATCCGGGCTTGGGAGCGGCTCTGCATCCCGTGGCGGGTTTAGGCATTGGGTGGGAATTGAACCCGGCCCTTCCATATGGCAGGCGAGTTTGCTTATCATTACTATTATTACTCACTTTCATTGGGCTCCGCTGATTTCAGTCTGATAAGAGAAAGTAGGTTGCCAGGTTGTAAGACTACATTTTCAGATGTGGTTTTTGTCTGTACCCAGTTGCATAAATATAGAGAACCACAATGAGACTGCCCCAGGCAGGGTTGTGTGCAGTCACCCCATCAATTACGCTGACCACAAGAAAAATGTTTTTCTAGGATAAAGTCAAGCCGTAGTTGATGAGCCCCACTGTGATTAGTACTGCCCTGTCGTCTCCATTCAATGGAGCCATACCATTGGGCAAAAGCAGTTCTGCTGCATCTCCCTGACTTCTCTCTCCCTTTTATCCGGCAGATTCACACATCAGACAGAGAGGACTGAGGTCTAAGGCTCTTGGTAAGCATGAGCGATTAAGAGTACAGTACATCTTTTATATATGCAGTCATTCTTAGAAGTTTAGCACAGTAGGCTATATTCTATATTTACTGTATTCTGAGGTTTCATGCAAAGTGATCAGCTCATGTTCACATTAATGACCTTCTCCTGTTTGACTTGACTGTTGAAAATGATTTAATTTGATTTCTTCTCAGTGACTTTTCCAGTTTCTGTTACATAAACATATTTATCTACTTTCGAAATCTCTATTGTTCTTGACATATGCAAACAAAGAGAGGGTTTCACCAGCTTTAGTGGAATGAAGAAGAAAAAGAAGAGTTCAGAGGAGGCAGGGTTTGAAGCTATTAAAAAAAAAAAATTCTTTATACGTCTCATTGAATGGCGCTGCCCACACCACAAAAAGGTCTTTTATTTCAAAAGAAACTGAACTGATGTAATTCTGCACGCACAGCAACATAAAAAAAGTCTGATTTTTTATCATTTTTTTTATATTTAAGTCAGGAATGGATATTGTACCAGTGCCTTGAAACATCTTCACCTGTCTTCCAAACAGAGAGGGCCCATGGGTACATTTTTAAAATTTGATATGCCCTTGAATCATTTCTGCATTTGCTGATACCTGGAGTAAAAAAGTAACGCCATTCAAAAAATAGTTGAAGCAAAACCATGGCAACCAAACAACTCCTTGTTTATACAATACTGTTCAAAAGTCTTGAGCCAGCCCTTATTTCTTCAACCCTGAACCAGTGAGAAAATGGTTATGCTGAATGCCAAATGGTTGGAACAGATGAGTGGGGGAATGAGGTTGCTGCTGAGTGGTGGCTCAACACTTTCGCACAGCACTATAGTGTATATTGACACCATCATTACTTTCAATCAACCATTTATTTCTATAAACACATATAATATTATATAATGTAATTTAATATAATATAATATAATATAATATAATATAATATAATATAATATAATATAATATAATATAATATAATATAATATAATATAATATAATATATGTGGAAGACTGCACTCAGCATGCTGTTTAAGTGTCTGTTCTTCCCCTGATCACTCATCTATAGAGGACTATTTATAGTATCATCACAGACCTCTTCACCTCTGAGTGCTTGCTCAATAAAAATACCCCAAACCTGTGCATACATTATAATGTCGTGACCATAATTTACTTGGATGAGATAACATTGTTGTGCACAATTAACATTAGAGTGCACAATATTAACAATAAAATTTAGAATAATTGGTTGTCCTGACTGCCTATTTTCACTTGAATGAATGAATTAAGATCCGATATCTTACCTCAATAAATGCACAGCGTATTATCAGATTTTCCAGGCTTCCTGGATTTTAAAGAGAATGTTTCCAGACTCATAGAGTCAGTGTTTAGACGCCTCAGCACAGAAGGGTCAATGAAGAATCCCAGGGGCAAATTTAACCATCCATGAGGAGCCCCAATGAGAGAAGTGGATTTTCCTTTTTACCAAAAAAACTGAATAGATGTGAACGGTATGAGCAAGGCGACTTTATTCTCCAGTGCTCAGGGGAAGAACAGACATTTAAACAACATGCTCAGTGCAGTCTTCAACACAGTGATATTGCATCTCACATCTATGATTTGTTTTTGATAGAGACTACAGGGCATAAGCTCCATTGGATAAGGGTGTCCCTTATGCTGTAAACAAGATAAAGCTGGTTTTAAATTTATACTCAAGATTATTCTGTATGCAACAATGCAGTAGTCCACGCCCATATTATTTAAAAGCTTCTTATGCACAAATTTCGACAATCTAAGCAGCAGAATTAAAATAGAAACGGTTTTCCAAATATACAGTAATTCATGAATACCAGTTATCTTGTGTAAATGTTCATAGGTATTATTAATGCATAAGCCAATAATTAGCTTAATAAATTTAAAAAAATACCATGTTTTTGAAGGGTATTTAAATTTAGCGTCTGATATTATAAGTTTTATCATCATGTAAAAAATAAGGTAAATGCCTGATTTCACATTCTTATGTCTGAGGATGGGGATGTGTTGTTAGTTATTTTATTTGTTAGCTGACATCAAGAAGGTACAGTAAATCTGCACTGCTAGGATCCTGTTTTTTCCCCCTCTAATAGCACAGCCATGGCTTTAACACCACCTTTCCCAGAGTAACTAATACATGAACGACCAGGAGCACCATGCAGCACCATCAGAGAATGATGACTATTATTATTATTATTATTATTGTTGTTGTTATTATTATTGTTATTGTTATTATTATTATAAACATAACATGGACTTTTGTTTTCACAGATGATCTAATAGTGGTGTTTTTTTGAGATGGTGTTAGAGACATACGCTTGTATAGGGTGCCACAGTATTTTCTAGCATTGCCATTTCCCTTCACTGAAGTTAAAGTGCCCAAACATGCTCCAGCATGAGAATGTCCTTATGCATAAAACACGATGAACACATCAGTTGGACCTCAAGCACACTGAACAGTTTGAATCCCTACTGCACCCAGAGCTGTTCTCACCTGACGTTTAATAGAAAACTAATGCTTTTAAGGCTGAATGGGCAAAACCATACAGACATGTTCCAAAATATAATGAAAAGCCTGGGGAATGGAAAACTCAGAAACTACACATTTTAGCTATATAGTGTACATTATACATTTTCTGAGTAAATCCATAATTTAAGCAAGACACTGAAATAAAAATATTAATATTAGAGAAAAAAAAGAAAAAAAAAACACTCACTCACTTTATGACCATCTAAACAGCTTAATTCTGTATTCAGGGTCACAGGGGGGCTGGAGCCTATCCCAGGAGACTTTGGGCACATGGCAGGGTACACCCTGGACAGGGTGCCAATCCATTGCATGGCGCGCGCACTCACACACACACACTCTCATTGTGCATGTCTTTAGAAGGAAACCAGAGTACCAGAGGAAACCAACCAAGCACGGAGAGAACATATAGAGACACATAGAACATAGAGGCGGAAATCAAAGTCTGGCCTGGGAATCAAACCCGGACCCTGGAGGTGCAAGGCAACAGTGCTAACCACTAAGCCAACCTCACTCACTCACCTATACCGCTTAATCCTGTATTCAGGGTCACGGGGGCCTGGAGTCTATCCCAGGAGACTTAGGGCACATGGAAGGGTACACCCTGGACAGGGTGCCAATCCATCGCAGGGCACAGACACATACACATACACTCACTCATTCACACACTACAGGCAATTTGGGAACGTCAATTAGCCTAACCTACATGTCTTTGGACTGTGGGAGGAAACCGGAGTACCAGGAGGAAACCCACCAAGCACGGGGAGAACATGCACTCCATGCACACAGAGACGGGACTCGAGCCTGGCCGGGGATCGAACCCGGACCCTGGCGGTGCAAGGCGACGGTGCCAACCACTACACCACCGTGCCGCCCTAAGCCAACCTAATGTATTTAATATAAATGTAAAAAAAAGGCAAACATAATAATGTGAACCCTGTTGAAGGTGTCTTTTATCAGGAGTCTGCAGCAGATGCATGGGGGGGGGGGCTGTCGTGGTGAGGTGGGTAACACTACCGCGGCATACCTGTTGCTTATCTTTTCGGATGGTAGTAATGTTACCATTATTACTAACGCTCCAAGGCACATGTCATAAAATTACACAATGCATCAGGAACACCTATTATTGCTTGATTCACTCTGCAATAAATGTGCGAGTGAGTGAGCCGAAGGCGGCCGCAGGAAAGCAGACAACCCTCTGTTATTTTTCAGCTCTATTATTTTACTTTCCTTTTAGAATAAAAATGCACATACTGTACAACCTCTACCTGCGTCTGCTGAGTTCCCCCTGCTGATTGCCAAAATCTGACACATTGGCGCTATAACTCAGGAATGGAAGCCACTCTGACATGGAGGAAACTCCCCTGGCACAGCTGCCGACAAGACGGCTTCCAGTGCCGCCGACCAGACTATAACAGACGATTAAAATGTCTGTGTGAGCAGACTCAAGAACCCAGTGAGTCATCAGTTCCCCAACCAGGGGTTTTGGAGAGTAAATTCATATGGATTTGCACACATAGTCTATGGTGCCTCTACAAACAAAACAGAGGTGTTGATTTGTCCCCACCTTTCCCATTGAGTGATATTGAGTACAGATTGGCTAGATTAAACATAATTAACAGCAACCATTTGACTGGGTGGGTCCCAGCCATTAGAGAGTTGCCTGGGCATGATCACAATGAGGCAAACGGTGAGATGTTGGCCTGAGAGGCAGACACGCATCCTCTCTTCAAGCCTCTAGCAAATTTTCTGCTGGTGCAGTCATCTGATGTTAACTGTGTGCAATGTAATTGAGCAGGTGGTTGTAATTGAGGATGAAAGTACTCAGGCTGGTGGCACTTGTCTTTTCCCATTTTTCTATTATTAGTGATCATTTACACCAAGTGAGCCACTGAAACAAGCAAGACAATGACTCCGTTACTGATACCAAGAGGCAGCAGGGAAATGTTCTTTGACAGACCTCAATATAATCAAATAACTGAGAAGTCTGGGGTGATTGAAACACCAGCATGGTACTGTAAATAGCTTGTTTTTTTACTGTACTGGCTGGATGCATGGGATGCATGCAGGTGGTTTGTGTCTGGGCATGACCGTCACCTGGTGAATCTTCAGGCAGTCCCAGTGACACCACTGTGCCCTCTCTCTCTTACTGTGATCCTGTTTGAAAGACTTAGCATGAATCGCATCAGGCCATTAGACCCGTCAGCATGGGGATATCACTTCGGATTAGTTCTGGTGGACTATGCAGAGTAATATTCCGTAGCAGAATGCCTCTGGGAAGAGCTTAGCAGAGACACTGTTTTGACCATGACAGATCATTTATGTCACATACTGTGGCAAATATATACAGTACAATAATGTATACACCATACAAATTGGGTATTAAAGATTATTGGAGAATTGGGATAAATGGTCAGAAGCCCTGTTGTTTACACTTAGTAAAATTCCCAAGATCCCTATTTGGGTTTTCCCTATTGGGATTATTTAATGGCAGGAAGCTCCAGGAATGCTGAATGTCATTAATGAACTCTGCCATTACAGTTTAACATCTACAGTAAGTTCAGGTCATTCTGGACCTGTGAGCAAAACTCCATATGCAATGGGGCACTTGTGACCGGAGACTTTGTGAGTGGGAGACGTTGACTGTAAGGTTGTACACCAAGATAGAGCAGAGTCCCAAAAGGCAGATCATGCTACAGTAAGTTGCAATTAAAAAAAAAAAAAAAAACAGTGTCTGATTTAGGGATAATGCTAAGTAGATAGAGTGGATCAGCCTCCTGGTTCTGAATTTCTAAAAATTTATTCATATCCAATGCATTCCATTGATGTAGCCTTGGATTGATGAATTATGACTCTTCTGTTTGCATACTGTATAAATTAGGACTAACTATTGCTGCTCATCATTTAATTTCATTTCACAGTCCATGAATATATATATATACGAATATATATATTCGTATATATATATTAAAAAAAATTTGAATTAAAAAATGGATTTGAATAAGAGCTATTGGCAGATTCTGTTGTTTTCAGAGTCTAATGAAATATGTCTTTCTCCACCACGTTTGGTTTACACAAATTTGTCACATTTTCATTCTGGCTTTTTGGGGCACTGGCTATTTTTTTGAAGACTAATGTATTTGGTGTTACAGCCCCACAGCACTTATGCTTCTGCCTACTTAGATAACATAGTAATCTATAATAACGATTGAAAGTAGAGTGTGTAGCATAACATGTGTAAGGTTGTCCAAATTATTATTTTTTGCACACTGGGCCACTTAACACAGGACAGTTTGCTCCAGGCACAGGAGACACCGAATCATCTTTAGAATTGGTGCTCCCAAGTGAGAAATTTTACACTTTGAGATAAAGTCCTTTTATGGCTTCCCACCTTCATTACTTATAAGAGTGCCCATCCATTCTCTGTTTCAGTGGCTCTGCCCCCCTGCAGTGGCTCCACCGCATGAAGGATACCGATGAGCCGGTCACCCGTTGGTATCAGGTGTTACAACTGTTTACAGTAACTTCGCTTTTGTCCACAGGATGTGGATGCAGATGGGACTGGCTGACTTTATGTCCCTCCAAAGGGGGATGTCAGTCACAGACTGAACCTGTTTTGGGTGGTGGGGTATCGACCCCTGGCTTACTGGGAGTCTGCTGTGAAAGCATGTGGGAGGCATTTAAGGTGTCACACCTGTTGCATATATATGTGGGATATATTGATGAGCAATTTTCTTTCCTTTCTTTCGTAGTGAGCCAAGTGCTTTTGTGTGTGTGTGTGTGTGTGTGTGAGAGAGAGAGAGAGAGAGAGAGAGAGCGAGAGAGTGAGCGACTGGAAAGCAGCCAAGCCTTCATTATTTTTCCAGTTCTATCAATTTGTTTGTTCTAGAATACAAAGCTCACATACAACATGAAATCTGCCACATAAAGGTATCAGTCAAGGATGAAAACAACAATGCTGCTAAAACTAGTTGCTCAAGGAGACACCATAACTAGATCAGTGCAGTTAGTGTTTCTTTTTTCGGTAATGTTTTGCGACATTTGCTTAAAGAAAAAAAATAGTTAGTTCAATCTGATGATCTGGCTAAAAGGTGACACACAAAAAAGAAAAGTCAAAAAGTAAAAAAAAAAAATCAAAAACAATTAACTCGCCCGTTTATGACCCAGTTGGTAGCAAGGAATAAAATAAAGGGTTGCACATTGTAAGCTTGCTCTGAGGGACTCTGAGGGAAGATGTTGAACATGTGGTGCTTGGGGAGATTTCCATGATGTTAGGAGAACAATTCGATTCAATTTTATTTATATTGTATGGCGCTTTTAGCAATGTTCGCGGGATTGCTACAAAGCAGCGTTACAGAATTAAAAAAATACAATAAAAAAGTGAAGGAAATATGTATTTTATAACTGAAAATTAGCAGTTCGTCCTTAAAAGTATCAAAGAAAAACTCCCTGAGATGACAATAGGAAGACCCAATAGGGAGCCCATCCACCATGGGTGACATCAGACATCGGGGAATGATTTGTGGTCATTCTGTGTACTATGAGGCTGAAAGTTCAGTATAATAGAAACGGAGTTTAAGTCAATATGAAGTCCACTTTTTTTTTGTAGGAGGCTCAGGTAAGAAAAACATTTCATGGGAATTTCAGTCCTGAACTATTAAACAGCATCAGAGAAAAACTGCCTGCATCAATCTTCACCACACACACATCAGACAGACCACACGGGGCCATCTTCAGCACTGACCCAGAACTCTAACCAAAAGCGGGGCACCAGGGTGTGTCAGACAGGGCCAAAAAGATGAAGAGGTCAGGATTGGTGGTAACTCAGGAGGTCCATGTGGAGCTCGAGGGAGAGAAAACAATTACGGTAAATGTACTCATAGTCTCGTAACAAACTGTCTCAGAACACATTGTGTTTACCTCGAAGTTAAAGCACAGAATAAATTAGTGTGGGTGTGCTGGTAATTAATAACCTTTAAATAAAGTAACAATTGCAATAACTGTTTGGAACTCACTCAGCATCTATATTGTTTTATCTTGTAGGCCTGCAGCCAATCCCAGGAAACTTAGGGCACGAGGCAGGGTCCCTCCTGGACAGTGTGCCAATCCATCGCAGGGCACACACACATACATGTACACACACTCATTCACATGCTATGCACCATTTTGGGAACAGCAGTTAGCACTAAGCTGCACGTCTTTGAACTGTTGGAGGAAACCGGAGTACCCGGAGGAAACCCACCAAGCATGGGGAGAACATGCAAACTCCATGCACACAGAGACGAAAATCAAACCCAGACCCTGGAGGTGAGCAAGACGACAGTGCTAACCACTAAGCCACCATGCTACCCACTTACATACATTACATACATTTATTAAACACATGGGCAACTGACTTTTGGTAGTGAAAATAAAACAATTCAAAGCAAGTATGTCTTTAAACCTGACTAGACTTTGTGTTCATTATTATTATTATTATTATTATTATTATTATTATTATTATTATTATTATTTACCTGTGCCACATATAGGCCAACAGAGCAACGTTTTTGCCAGAACTGGCTCACGTCCAGGTGTTATCCGGGCAGGGACTGGGTGTTGTCTTCTTCGGGTATGGAACCAATTACTCCATGATGACTGAAGTTTTGTGAGTTTGCCTCAGAGTCCTCCTGGTGTATTTTCTGCTAACTTTAATTCTAGTATCTCTGCAAAATTTCAGTAATTCAGATGACTCAACAAGATGTACAGTAATCAAATCTGAAACACACTGCAGAAGTAAAACCAAAAATGTCACAGCATCAGCGGCAAAAGAGCAAGGATAAACAATAGCAGAGGAGTAATTCAAAAGGCACAGATGAAACAACAGTCCAGGGTCAATACATTTTAAGTTACACAGTAGCAGCTCATCAGGGTTGTAGTCATGGCAAATAATCGACAACATACTGTAACTACAATGTCAATTATTTCTAAGTTAGAAAATCGGGAAAATGGTTATGCAATTATATTGATATATCACAGACAATATTCTGTCTGTTGCCACTTTAACCGGAAACAGGCCATAAGATGCTGTTTGTAGTAATTATTAAAACGCCAAAACTGAACAAGCGCAAGCATTTCAAGAGTGCATTTCAGCTGTGAAAAATAATAATAATAATAATAATAATAATAATAATAATAATAATAATAATAATAATAATAAATAAGTCATAATTTATTACTTAAAAATGAAAAACAAATTTTAAATTGTGCATTAAGGGGAAGCAAAACTCTTAGTAGGGATCATCTATTCTTCTTAACATGGTCCTCACAGCTTGTTTCAAAAGTTTATCACCGAATTGTTATATTGCACAGTGGTGGTGCCACATTCCATTTGCCTATGATTAAATAGTCTGTGAATAAAGAAATAAATGCATTGAGTTATTAAAAGCTCAAATTAAGAAGCTGACAGGTCCATTTGCACTGCTTCCATGATTCATGTTACATGTGCAATATAAAAATGCACCTAATGCACTAGGTTAAGGCTTCACAATCAAACTGGTGTCTATAGTATATATTCATTCAACAACAAAGTATAACTACATTTAATTCACTGTAACATGTGTTTTCTTGTAAGGATTTGTGTCCACCATGCCTGTTTAAACTTGATGTGTGCACAGAACATGTTAACATACTGTACAGTATAATACAGTACTGTACAGTATACTGTATGCTGCCTGGTTTTTGAGAGGGGGAAAAGATGCGTTGTATAAGAGAGTTCACTTAATAATGACACAAAGTTAGAGCTTTACACTGTATTATATACTGCATATATAGGGTATGTAGGGTCATTGGCAATATACACTAATCTGCCATAACATTAAAACCATTAACAAAAACATTTACAGTATCTAGGTGTTGGGTTCCCATTGTGCCAACCAAGTGGCTAAGCAGGACATCAGGGTGTGTGTGGTGTCTGGCACTAGGGTGTTGATGGCGGATCTTTTGGGTGCTGTGTGTTGCAGAATGGGGCCGCCGTGGTTTGGACTTGTGTGTCTGATGCGTTCTCCCATGGGGGCTCGATCAGATTGGTATCTGAGGAGTTTGGAGGCTGGGTCAGCAGCCTTGGGCTCTCTGCTTGCTGTGCCCCATGCATGATAGGCTGTGGTGCTCTGCTTTTTTTGGGGGGGTGGTTTCTTATCATGGCGCGGATAAGCCTTGGGTCTCCAGTTTATCAATTTCTTTTTCATGTGAAGTCACCAGGACATTTCCTAAAAATATCCATTAAAATATTCCTAAATCACATTCAATTTTCTGTGTACGCAGTGTGGATTACTTCAATCACTAAACCTCAGGTCACGGAATATTTAAAAAAATAAACTCATCATTTGTAGACGTCTTGAAATTCATTAGGTACCTGCTTTATATCTTCATTTCCTTTTTTATTTTTAACTTCTGGTGTAATACTAAAATCCTAGGTTCACTTGAAATAAAGAAAATGTCAGGAAGAGGTGAAGAGAGTAAGGCAATCTATCGCAGATGACAGCAGCTTAGGTTCCATTGTGGTGTTATTATCCTCACTTTTAAAAGAGGATTAGAAATTTATCAACAAAAGCTTACCAAATGTTAAGGAGGTATCAATGTGCTTGGCTGATGCCACACTGTGTCTGACAAGAAAAGCTAGTGACATTTAATCTGTTCTTTGATATAGAGAGATTAGGTGGGTGTCATCAAAGTCTGTCAACACACTACAAGGAGAAAGGAGAGTGCGAGTCGCCATGCTATTTAAATCTCTGTTTTTTGCCTAAATGATTGTGGGTTATCCGACCACGAGCAAAGGTATAGTATTTCTGATTGATTGGCTAAACAGCGTAGTCATTGGCACTGTGGCCTCAACCTCCATGGTTGAGGGTTCGAGTCACGCATACGTCAATATGCATAGACTCTGTATGTTCTCCACAGTCCAAAGACATGTAGTTTAGTAAATTTAAAGTGGCATTTACAATTTCCCTTTATTACTGTATGTGTGTGAATGTGTGTGTACACGTGTCCTGGAATGGAACGGCACCCCGTCCATATATATATACATCTTTTATATGAAAAAATGTCATTTATTTTGAAGTTGAAGTAGGGCTCTTAAAATCACAAAACAAAAGAAAAAAATAATCAGACAAGCAACCGGATCCAAACCATCAGTCAAAAGACAAAAGGAAAAGGCTATAGCAAACGGATTTGACAAGGCATTACCAAAATCAAGGAACCAGGAAACTAAGGACAAGCTCATACAAAAAACAAAAAAAGAAAGAAAAGTTAGTAAAAGTATTCTTGAGATATAAGGTACAGGATTTTGGACTATACAGTACTTTGCATCATGGAATGATGTGGAGGTTTTTCTACTGTGTATACCAGGAGGTTGGAAGTACAGTAGGAAAAAGTTTGAACATGGCAGTGCATTCTGGGAAGTGTACATAAGAATAAGGCGAAGTAACAGGCTAAAGAGTGAATGTGACGCTTTATTTATTTAATTAAGATTTTTTGCAAAATTTATCAAAAAAGACAATTGATTACCTAAATTAGGCAAGCGATTAAATAATTGGGGAAATGGATGTAAACATGATTCTGTGTTCTGATATTGCCACTGCTTCAGTAATACAGAGGTAGGGGTGGCTGAGGTTAAGGTGTCAGACTGCTGACCAGAAGGTCCCCGGTACGATGCCGACATTGCCACTGTTGGACAAAAGGATCTTCACCCCCAAGTGCTGGGACACAATTGGGGGTCGAGCTGGCAACCCGACCCTGTAAATACTGTATCTGACACACATAGGATATATGCCCATGAAAAAGCTAAATCTTAATCTGTGTTTATTTTATTTACAAATAGCCTGGAAACAAGAACTCTTTCTATCGTGTTTCCGAAATTAAAGCGATCGGTGACGTGTGACCTCGTGGTCACTTTCACATGCAGCTCCTCCAGGTCGAACTCTGGCCTGGGTGTATAGTCATCCGTGAGAACAGATAGCTTGAGTGTTTGATAATAATGCTGTGGCCAGCAATACTGGGTTCAGGCGCGGCGCAGCATGATGTATATTAATCTCAACTCACATCTTAACGATGGTCAGCAAATTGAAAAGCTTAAGCAAAAGGCACTTCATATTTATATATTATCATCATCAGAAGTCTTTAACCACTAATCCCAACCCTAAACCATATTCTAACCCCAAGTCTAACCCAT